>JAOVYW010001001.1:0-16835 GCA_025775045.1 Hiodon tergisus | reverse complement strand
AAGGTACATATTAGAGGCATAGCGTGGAGAACTGATGGGTGTGAAAGAAAGGGCCGAGATCCACCTGTCACTTTAAATCTTTAAATAAAGAAACCAAATGAACGAAGAAAAAACATGTTTAGCATTTTGTCATTAGTTGGACTGAGAGTCCAATTCATTGCCTACATTTCAATAGAACAGGTTTTGGCCATTTGAGTAAGAAAAGTGATATTTTGCATACATTAAGCACACAGCGCGTGATCAACGTTGCATTTTCTGTCAGACATTTTCATGATAATATAGTGTATTTACAAAAGAGTCACCAGCTCTGATTACCACCAGGTATTTAGACATTTATCAGTAGCATCATTAAAACTTTTTAGGTTGTATTAGGCTCAGGGTTTACTGTAACTTGGAACTACCTCTAAATAATGAATAAATATTTGGCATAAAATGCGAAACGTTATTTATATGCGAACAAAGATCCATAAAAAACAAACATTTATGCAGATCTAGGGATTTTACCTGATGTCGGTGATTTGCATCGATCTTCAGAAGTGGTCGAGCCTTCGTTAATATCACAGAGGCCTGTTAAAAAGAGAGAGAGACAGCCAGTATAAGTTCCAATGAAAATCAAACCTGTTAAACGTGTGTCTAATGAGGCTTAGCTGTTTTCAGGCTAGGCTAGTACTTTGTTGTTTGTTGTGGTTTGTCACTTTTATTACTATAAGAGCTGTCAAATAAAAATGTAATTGCTACGGGCTCAAAGAGCAGTCGTACATGCACGGTTATATCATTACCAACAAAATTATTTTTAAATCGACCCAGTAATTTGTGACAGAATGCCACATCGCAAAATGCAAATCCACAGTAGTTCAGTAGGTGGCACTGTGTCACTGTGAAACAGAAATTGACAAAAAATATACTAAAGTATGATAGTAACATCAGCAATAATAAAAATAACACTATCAAAAACAACAACGACGACGTAAATAATAATAACAATAACTAATGAAAATTTCTCAACACATACAAGGTAAAAACTAATTACACCATACTCTTCCGACTCAATAGAAATGGACTTTAGAACGTACCGCTTTGCAGTAAATGGTACTTAGACATTGTTAGAAGGAGAAGAAAACAAGGCTGAGATGAAGGAGAGTCTAATGGGTGTCAGGTGACTTACTGAGGTAAGAGGCCCGCAGTTTTTTCACGGAATCGTTATATAAGCTAGAAAGGCCGGACATGCACGACGTCACTGCGGGAATTTCTTTATGAGGCAATGGGAAGAGACCGACAACAAAAGAAAGAGTGAGACAGTGAGACAGGAAACCGACAGGAAACCAACAGGAAACCGACAGGAGAGAAGCCAGGGAGCTCCTGAGCGGACCAGGCTGCCCGGGCCCCCGGGTCCCCGGGCCCCGAGCTGAAATGAGCGAACACAAGCAAATGCGTGATCCAGAAGAACCGGAGAAGCATCGTGCAAAGTAGGCTTTGTGGAAGACATGGACGCACAAATAGAGAATGGTGAGATGCACGATGAAATTCAGAAAGCATTGACAAGACAGTTGACCTGAGACTAAACTGGGTCTAAATCTATTTCTTCAGAAGGCAGGTTTTGAAACGGTGCATGGCAGAAGTTTCTCTGATTAGCGGGACAGATGGATCCTTCACCCTGGAGGCAAGGTGTAGCACCACAGGCAGCATGTTCTACCCGGCTCCAGCTCAGCTCAGCCCAGAATGAACGGCAGTGGAATTGGGCTTCGCAAATCAAAGGAATGCACATGCAGACGTCATTCAGGTAAGGGCTTAACAATATTGTACACTTGTGTGACTTCCATAGACACACTCAAGATCTCTTTCAGTATTGGGTGGCCCTAAAGCAGGTACACAGTTGACCATTAAAACTTCTTTTGATTTCCAATAATGTTCCAGCACCCATTTCCTCTGATCATTAGTCCAGGTACCGGCCATTATCCTCTACCCTAAAGAGAAAACACATTTAAAACTATATACTTACTTTCGGGCCACTCAGTGTACACCCCACCCTTCACACCACCCACATGCCCGCCCAAGGATAGTGGGTATAACGGAGGGCTATCAAAAAGTGCGACAACCTGTTTGGGCAGAGAAATGCTGTGGCACTGTGAACGGTCAACACGCAGCGTGCTGCGGTCGGACTCTCCGGGGGGCTGGACCACTCTCCTCACATACTTTACACACTACACAACCTCCCCCTCCCACACATTTCCATCACCTCCGGAGGGCTGTCTGGTTTTGCGAGGGGACCGCGGATGCTTTTGGTAGGGGTCGCTTGACCGATACAGCTCCAGCGTCCCGATGTTTAGCAGGACAGTCTTCTGGAAGTAGTCAACAATCGCAAGCCCGCTGCTATTGCCGAAGACCACACTATTGGACAGGAAAATAAAAAACATTACTCAGAGAATCGTCCTCCTTATAACAGCGCATCTGTCACTCACCGTAAATGATACATATAAATAATGGGACCGTGTCTGGGAGCCAAATGCCAGCAGACGGGGACATGGGACATCCACAATCGTGTCCCACAGACGCCCCCTAGCCAACGTGTGGCCACATCCCGGCTACCTCGCTGGCCTCAGCAAACAAGCGCATGGCAGGGCTCTGCTCCGGGGACTTACAGGCCGAAGGAGGAGTTGACGGCCAGGCTGGTGATCTGCTGTGGTGGCTCCCCGCTGACCCAGACCAGCTGGATTACCAGATCTACCTGGTATCCCGGCGACTGCTTGGGAAGAGAGCTTCGCACCCTGGATGAGAAGACACATTCCATTATGACCTGCCCCGCGGGAAGCTCTGCTTTCAGTCTGCATTTGGCTGCAGGAATTGGATTGCGCAGAGCCATGGGGTTGAGAAGTGAAAAAAGAACGACGCCATCTAGTGAGAGTCTTCAGGACTGCAACGTGAAAGTCAGCATAACCACAACATTCAATTATTTTCTCTCTCGTTGTCAGTGAATAAAAGCCTAATTTGTTACGGAGCAACAGGCCAGTGCCTACAGCACACAGTGCGTTAAATAGTAACAAGCTCGGGCTCAAATAGGCTCACCTGAATAGTGCACCAAGTAAAGACAAATGAAATCAAGCTCTGCCTTCCCAGCTCAGTGATAATCAGCACCCAGAGGTGTGCTTGAGTGTGCCAAGAGCATTCACTCTCCATTCACAAGTCGCAGAGCCCAGTGCTGGGCACGGCGGTTGGTAGGGGTACGTACTTCAGGCAGGGCACGTTGTCCCGGGACCCGTCCGAGGGGGTGGTGCCGGACGAGGGCTCGGGATCGAAGACGGCGGCGGCGACCTCCGGGCCGGATGTGGCCCCTGGGGTGGGAGGGGCAGTGACCTGCTCCCCTCCTGTCTCCGGAGACTCCCCGTTGCTGGGCTCGTACAGCAGCCGCACCTCCAGGAGCTGAGGGGAGCGCACGCGAGCACACTTTAAAACTCAGCCGGAACGCACTAAGCGCAGATCAATACCTCTGAAGGGGGCACCGCTCCAGAGCGCACATAATTCAGCTGGGTTTATGTGCCGCCGGCTTTTACCTTTTACTGCTTATGTATATCTCTCCGGCGAGAGGTAAATGGTTCTCAGATTAAACATCTCTTTTCGCACCTCTGATGCATGCTGGGGCACCAAACTCATTACCCACTTTATTGGTGGGAGAAAGATGCTTACAAAGCCTGAACACTGTTGATGCGGCACATTTGTGTGCAGACACACATGTGCTTCTGAGGAGCTGAGCCGGAGTCAGGCAGACACACATGTGCTTCTGAGGAGCTGAGCCGGAGTCAGGCAGACACACATGTGCTGAGAAGCGCCAGGACCATTGGGAGGGAGAATCAGAGCAGCCACGAGCAGGTTTGACCCAGTGAAGCGTGCGGTCCGCTCGCTAAAGTTAAAGTTTGCAGGTACAAATTTTCAGCTCGTGCCGATTGAGACCGGGATAGCGCAGCGCGATTAACATAGCCCCCACTGGGCTGGGTTGGGTTACATCGGCTGGGACGCTAACGAGCGTCGGGACAGCACCGTTCAGATCAACGGAGCACGCGTTAACGCAAACCAACACACGTCTCCAACAGCAGCCCAACTGACAGACCGTTTCGCTACCTGCACCGCCTCCGAGGTCACTTCCTGTTT
The DNA here is from genome assembly GCA_025775045.1 of Hiodon tergisus. NCBI lineage: Eukaryota > Metazoa > Chordata > Actinopteri > Hiodontiformes > Hiodontidae > Hiodon > Hiodon tergisus. The sequence goes on along the minus strand of JAOVYW010001001.1, from coordinate 12,692 downwards.
GCTGAACCTGTAGACCACGACGTGGGCGGAGACCCCGGCGACGCAGAGCGTCCGGCTCTCCAGGCACCAGGACAGCATCTGGATGGCGTAGGGGTCTTCGTCAACTATCTCCGTGTTGGATTTCTCCTCTTTGTTCCGGGACTTCTCGAACACCTTGGCCGTCTTCAACTTGTACAATACTTGGAGAGTTACTTTGAAGCGAAGCATACATGAAAATTTACTCTTCACCATGGGAAAACATATGCTCGGTTTCATACACGACTCCAACGTTGTTACTATCTGCTACACGGTTGATTAGTCCACTATCATACACGTTTTTACCTGTGCATACTCTTTGCACCACTAGAAACCAAAAAAACAGTAATCAGCCAAACAAAAACAATCAAACCTACAAACAAAACGGCACACTCACTTGCAGAAGCATCCCAGAATTTTACGGATCCATCTGCATGTCTGTTGTCCACAAAAAAACAAAAAAAACCAACAAAAATGACACAATTTACCTTGAATGAACTGTAATAGGACTTGGCTTCTAACCAAACTATACATAGGTAAGACAGACGTAGTAACGGAAGTGCACGAGTGCATCGTTTCATTGTCGTTTTAGATTGGTGGCTTCCGTTATACATTTACAAAACTACAGAATCTCAGTGTTTTCTCCTCTGCGGTTACAAATGTATGCCTAACACAAGGTGAAACCAAGGTGACTAGCAAGCAAGAAAAAAATAAAATAAAAAAACAACTAAAAACAATGCTAGGCAAAATAACAAGTAAGAGAACTGTATCCATAGCAACGCGTTACTGTAAGCATGGCAACTCTGCTTTAAATGCAGAACAACCGTTAATAGAGTGGTGCGGACAAAAAAAAAAAAAGGCTCTTTGATACACCGGTCACTCCCGATTTTCTTCTCCGATTAAACGAAACAAACAATTCGTACTGAAGGTATACTCTTACCCTGTGATGATTATCTCAGGGTAACTTTGTGTAACCTGTCCCCAGTTCCCACCAGTTATAGGCCATTCCTGAAAGAACAAGGGGAAAAAAAAAGACATTTTACCATAACACTACATTTTTATGGCTGAAAACTGTATAAGAATTTTTTAAAATTAAGTTAGCCAGATGTAGTAAAACAATAAACCATTAAAAAACAAACAAACCGGGACACAAAGACGTACTAGCTAGCGATAAAGGGGAATCGACTGAAATCCAAGGCAAATAAAGACGGAGAGAGGAGAAAGGACCTGGGTACCTTTTTACTGTAACCCTGCCACTTCTGTCCCGAGCCCGCTGAGTACAGCGCCGGTATGAGATCCTCCGGGCAGTCAGCGAAATACTCACAGCACGTCACGGGGGACTCGTGTATGTTCAGGGGATATGGGTTCTCAAATATCGGGTAGCTGAACACAGAAGGGGAGGGTGAGGAAACAATTTGCATGTGTTATTTCACCCCACCCCACCCCATTATGCATTAAACACGTCCGTTTTATATTTTACATTTTTTTTTAAAATGCAATCTTACACCAAGCTCAATACCTCAATATCCCAAATCTATCCATCTATCCCTTGATCCACTGAAAGAAATACATAGAATCACTGCGATAAAAAGAGCACACAGGTTAGCTACACAGCTTGTAACAACGAATCCTACGTCAGCATAAGGGCCATATAAACGTATCTAGGCCACAGTCCACTTTCTTATGGTGAACAGCATACCCACATTCAAAGGCCTACCCATTTTGCGCCAGGTCGATAACAACCAAATCCTTTTCCAGAAGGACTAGCACAGCATAAGGTTCCTGAAAGTCTGGAGGGAGAGAAGTAAATCACTACTGTTACACACAGCTGTTCCCTCACCCCAGGACACCACAAGAGGTAAATTTACACCACCACCACGATGGGATGTCGGAACACAGGGCACCACAAGAGGTAAATTTACACCACCACCATGATGGGATGTCGGAACACAGGGCACCACAAGACGTAAATTTACACCACCACCATGATGGGATGTCGGAACACAGATAACTGTCGGATAACTCCACGGAAAAATGATCATGATCGCGATGCCAATATAGATATGATCTCAAAAACACCGCTTGGGTATTTGACGGACTGCGCCCACCGATTTTGAGATACTACCCGTTAGCTATCAGATGGAGGGGAATGCGTTTATTTGCCACGCCCTTTGCATTCAAAGATGGCCGAGACACTACCAAAATGGGATTCACTCCAACCAAATTAGGCTAGGTTTGTTTTTTACTTTTTCATGGTGCAGATAAGCTGGGCTTTCAGTGCCCAGGGCAGTCAATTATAAACTTTAAATAATTATCAAATAGATTACAAGATAAAAATAGGTATTGGTTTCAGACAGGCACAACAAAAGATAACCTACTTTCAGCAACTGACACAGTTAGTAGTCGGCTAGACCGTAACTGACGCAAACCGTTAGCCTGGACATTGAACGTTGAATATTTACGTGAGTTATCACATATTATCCTTATATATATTCTGCGGGTTTGGGTTCAAAAGTGGACCAAGAAATCACAAATAAAGGAGGTACCGTTTGGATATGGCGTTTCGCACAGCGTCAGGAAGTCCACGATGGGGTAGTCCATTTCAAGGACAGCCGTGCTCTTCCCACGCGTCACGGTTAGGCTTGGCCTCCGTCCCGCCGTGTCGTAGGACAGGCCGCCTGACAGGACCATGAAGGGGTCTCTGAAGGGACAAATTTCATACAATGACCAGCGCTGAGAGAAAACTGGACGGCACGTCACCGATACGCCCTGAGCTCTCCGTTACAACTCCGGTGCTGAGTAATGGAAAAGAGCTATATACTTCTAACCCTTAACCCGTTATCTCTACGCATCTCAAAGTGAAAATATTCGCAACGATCACAGTGCCACATTCCAGACTCCATTTCACCCTATTAGTTACACATGCCCTCTTCATCTCACCACTGTTACATTTACACATGCCCTCTTCATCTCACCACTGTTACATTTACACATGCCCTCTTCATCTCACCACTGTTACATTTACACATGCCCTCTTCATCTCACCACTGTTAGTTACAAATGCCCTCTTCATCTCACCACTGTTACAGTTACACTCGTGCTAGATGGTCAGAATGTACTTAAAAATCACTCAAAAATCAATGAGAAGGTTTTTTATAAAAACGCATCTCTCACAAATCCCTGAAGAACAGTGGATGGACGGACATAATGTTACGTTTCACACTCCGCGCTGATGCAGGTAAGGAAGCATGTGTAGACATAGAGTTACATGTGCCTTGGAGCCTTACCCAACTCTGGTGGTCTTCCACTCCACTTTCAGAATGGGTTTGCATGGCTCTGGCTTCTTGCCATCCTTGGGCTGTTTCCCTGAAAGGCATCAAACACGCCCTTAGCCCGTCAGAGGACCAACACTGACCGTGGCACACTGCTGCTGATTATCACTGATTAGGCTTTAATATGCTAGGGCGGTGGATGGGGTTCCTTCACCAAAACGTATGCTTTGTTTTTTACTGGTGCTGACGGGTGTCTTATTTCTGTTCTTAAACACTGCATTTCCCTTGTACTTCCTCTGGTCAAAGCCGATCCCAGATACAGTACACCGAGCTGTGAGGTACCGCTGATCTTAGCCTGAATAAACCGTTGTTCGGGGATAAGAGACTGCTGACTCTGGTCCCGCCCTCCCCGCCGTCTAAAGCCTGGGACGTGCGGGAGCACGCGGCTGGGAACGGGAAAGGAGCCGCTCGCCAGGCGCGTCGCGGCGTCAACGAGCCCCGCGTGAGTTTGGGACCGCTCACCGTGCGGCGTGATTATCTGCGCAGGCTTGGCAGGAGACCTGACGTTCCATATGGTCAGAGTTCCATCTGAGTGACTGCAGACAAACTGTTTCCCCTCGTGGTGCCAGGCCACCGAGTGTATAGCCTGCAGGACGACAGGAAGCGGTTATCAGATGCAGTAGCGCACGGTGGCATGAGCCCATGCGGGTTTATCTGCGTGCCAGCCAGATGCTCCTGGGCCAGGGGGAAATAAATCACTTAACAATGCCATCCCAATCCATTTAAATAAATGATTATCCTACACAACTAAATTCTATGAGATATCTCATGTTGTTATTTTTCTCAATGACTTTCAGGATACACGCAGAAACGGTCTCCCTTGGTGCCACAGCCAGCACCCAGCCACCCTGTCCCTTGTGCATAAGGGGAGTCAGTAAGATGCAGTGTCTAACTTACCTCATCGTAACTGTAGCGGTAATCGGCGTTCTTCGACTTCAAGTCCCACAGCACTACTATGCCGCCCTCGAATCCAATAGTGAGCTGGGAGAGCAGAACAGGCAGGCAAACCGCTGACATCTGTACTTTGATGCATTCACTAACAAAAGTACCCAAAGCGCGTGCATTCTGCTTTTAAAACGGCTACTGAGCTGCATGTTGACAACGATAACATATGCCTTTCGAATCAGAGTAAAGGGATCATTATAAAAGGCTTACAGATCCTGTTTCAATGGGCTATACCTTTCCTTCATCCATGGGATTGTCACTTATGTGAACGACGGGTCCTGGGTGGGTCTTCGAGGATCTGTAGGAGGAGGAAAGGACATCTGAGAGCCGATCCAACACAAACTCAAGTTGGGCCCAGATCAAAACTCTGACAACACACTAATCGCATTTTTACGGAGAATCTCATTTCTTCTACACATAAAAAAGAAAAGGCTATTAAACACAGTTACGCGACGTGTGATCAGCTGGTAGCCAAAGTACACAGGAGAAATTCAGGAAAGGATTATGTACGTGCAACTCATGTCAGGGGACGGAAAGCAGGGTGTTGTAAACCCAGAAAACAGAAAATGCAGTAGGTAACATTGGTTTCTGTGTTTGAGATCGGCAGTTAATGGGGAGAAGAGCTAAGCAACACACCTACACACCAAACCCAGGTTCCGCCCAGGGACACATAAACCCCAGTCGTTATTAAATTATACAGTAACCCGCTTAACCTGCCGGAGCTGTTCTTTCGCCGTTTTCATGTAAATCTGAGTGCCCTCTTGTACTGCGTCGGCAAGACATCGCCATGGCAGCAGCATGAGGCAATTTAACTACAGTGCTCCAGTGAAGCTGTCCTATGTAAACTAAAAACATTTATCTTCATTTGATTCCGGTCGCTAATAACTCTACCATAGCAGATTCAACCAAAAGCTGTAAAATTGACCATGTGTGATGGAAGTAAACAGGATCAAGCAACGTCCAAGGGAATTTGTTTCTATGACTTTAACAAAGGCCATTAACTTCTGAGGTGGAAACAACAATTGATACCCATTTTTCTGTCATTAGGACGAGTGGTAGTAGCTAGTGTAAGATGGACGGCGAACAGAGCAAAGAGACAGCTGCCCCTGATTTGCTTTCCACAAACAAGACGCATGCTGTAATCACAAAATTCCACGGTCAAGTGGCAGCAAGGGTGAACCATGAAGCAACGGCTGTCTTTCCAATCCACAGGTCTGCACATTTGAATCCACAGGTCAACACATGGTTTCAGGCCCACGGAGATCTCCCACAGTACACCTGGCACAACAGTGGGAACGGCTAGCCGCTGACATTCAAAAGCCATTCATACCGTACTCCCCCCTCGTTCGTCCCTGTAAACATAACTCTACCGTTTCCTGATCAGAGGGGGAGGGAGGTTTTGACGGTCATCGCAGCTGAGTCTGAGGACTCTCAGTTTTACTGGTGCTCAGAGGCAATCTACCTCACTACGTGTAAATGTCCAACGTCCACAAGTCCTACGCTGTGCCAGCTATGGGTGACCTGGGTAACCTCCAGAAGGTCAGGATTCTCTCTGGTCTCATACTGTTCTGAAACTGCAGCCTACAATATCCTGAACATTATATACAGACATTAATGTTATTTTTGTGTTTTTAAAATACATTCCCATACTTTCTAAATGTATTTTCAAAAGATTAAAACGATCTGTATTTGAAAATACAACATTCTAAAAACATGAAACATGAAACAGGATTTATTCATGAAAGGATTATACACATTGACCCAGTTCCGCAGCAACGTTCCACCTGGGATTTGAACAAGCGACCTGGTGGTTCAGCGATTTAACCACTAGGCGACACACTACCCTCAACTGTCAGTTTAAATCAGGGGCATGCTTCCATTGATTTTGTTTGTGTGTATCAGGAACAAGCCAGCGGGAATGCTTTAAAAGCTGCAACAGAAAGTCTTAAGTCTTAAAGGGAGGTCTTAAAATACAAACCTGCAAGGAAAATTTGTCATAAAACAGGGGCGTCACACGCATAATAAACCTGGTCTAAGTTCAGTTTGAAAACTGACTTCTCACCAAACACGCCTACGAGAATATTCCAGTGACACGTGGGAGCAAATCCGACAGCCGCAGTTTAAGCTCTTTATGAGGAGAGAACAGCGCAGAAGATACCAGCAAGACGTAGTCTTCGGGCGGCTGAGGGAGAGACAGACTCACAGTTCGATGGCTTTATTCCACATGATGACGTAGCCCGAGAGGGTGAAGGACTCCACGTTTACGATGTGAATGTTCCCTCTCTCAGTGCCAACATACAGCCATTTACTCTGGAAGGGCAGGTGGCAAAATGTTATCCTGGAAAACAAAAACAAGAAAACAGAACTATTTCAGTTCTATATTCAGTTGAGACACTCGAAGACTTCATCATATAACGTGCATATGATACGAGTGTTGATCTGATAACATACTTTCTTATATCTTAGGCGACAAAATGAAAATCAAAATGAAACGGTTTTCAAAGGTGTGAAGACTTTTCCAAGGCACTTTATTGTCCCGAAACGGTGCGGACTGACATTTCGCCGGTGTTTACCGATTACTTTTCGCCCGTTAACATTCAACTGTGTCTGTTTTCATTTTTCGAGGTGGCAGTGAGAGCACGCTGAGAGCGACCTTGGGGGTTACCCAACAGAGCGAGTTCACAAACGACCCTCATCGATGAACTTCCTGCTCAATCTGTCGCCCATATGCTCCCGGCCGTTAAGCGTCGCCGCTTGTCAGAAAGGACATTTACAAGTGTTGGAATTTCAAGCGGGGTTTGCACTCAAATGCCCTTGAAAAGACAAAGCTGGAGCCCGTGTAATTTATCACAGGGTGATGCCTCACAGACACAACAGAGCCGACCGAACGCGAGCGGGAGCATTGGCACGGTCATCTGATAGCCGCTTATTGTCCGTCATAGAAACGGCCTCAATGCATGCCTACGGTTTAATGAGAGACACATTGTAAGAGCATGCAAATGAGCGCGGGTCGCGTTTTAAAAGGCGGTGGTCACCAATACGTAAAGGTCAATGTTGATATCGCTCGCATTACTGAATGTGATATTAACAATATTCACATTTTTATCAAATGGAACGAAAGATGATAAAAATAAGCTACACTTTTAACTCTAGATCTCCAATACCATAACTTCCAATTAAAGCAATTCCTGCTGAACACAGGATATTTAAACAAATTTGAGGTAGTGCCGCCTCTATATCCCATTCCTCACAGGGATGGTCAATATGCAGCCAATTTGCCTATAGTAGCCATTTGGACTATCAAAATCTAGGGAACCGGATTTTTTTCTGGTTCCTGCCCCCCAGAAAAATATATACATAATAAAAATAATAAAAAACAAACTAAACTAAACTAATAATGGGTTGAAAATATGTGTGAGTGCTGCCTCGAACGTTGCTCTACACATTTAGCTAACGTCAGTGCAACACTATGAGTTTTTTGGCTAGCTTGTATCAGCCAGTCCTACTGGCCAAGGACAACACGTTTTCTATTTTACACCTGTAAAGTGCTTGTCGCTTAATGTGCTCATAAATTTAAAAGAATTTAAAAGTGCAGAGCCCTGGAGAGCGTCTGCTAAACAAACAAACTGCCACACAAACTGTGTGCGTGGCAGATAAGAGAATTGAAGAACAAACTGCTAACATTTGGGCAGAAACTTCCTCTGCGTTCTTCTTTTTCTTTCCACTGGGGGCGGTTTTACTCGTTCCAATAATCACCACATCTTTCCGGCGCAAAAGCGCTCAAACCGCCGAGTCGCACGCAGGGTGTCAAACAAGGCCGACAACCCAACCTCCAGCCTAGCGATTTTTTCTCTCCAGCTTTTAGCTTGTCCTTTTCGCCTTCCCCCCAAAACAATAACCCGGAAACGGGAAATTTGCAATATAAAAGACTGCCCTTAATTTAAAAATGAAGAATACATTGCTATACACTTGTTAAGGAGCTGCTCAAGCAGAAAGATGATTATCCAAATGACTTCCATTTTCATGTACTTAATAAGCACATAGAAGCTGTTCACTTGGAGGCAGTAAAAGATTGACATCCCCGGCTGGTATGTGCTCTCCGTCATATTTTCATCTACGCCTTAACACACCATTAATCCCCCAGAATGGCCCTGGGGCGTTGTTGCTCAATGCTGATTAGAGGAAATTTGCGGTGAAAACGTTGGTGCACTTTTGCTTTCAGAAAGGAAGCGCAGAAACCGATCCGGAGGAAATCCTGATTGGCTGCAGATACCCATTTAAGAAAGGCAGGAAGCCTTCCCTCACCATCTCAAAGCACCCTAATTACAAACCTCACATCTGACAGCTTTCAATCTACATCTCATCTAAAACAGGAAATAAATCGTCCACGGCGACACAACGCAATGAAAGGTAATGGGGAAAAATATCGAGGGGGCGCATAGCGATTGCATTTAAAATATCGCAGTCTCCGAGTCGTGAACGCACGTGTTATGTTCATTGTGGACGTTGAGCCTTCTCTGTTCAGTGTCTGGTGCTGCTGCATTCGATTCGCAGCTCTGCCTTTCAGGGCTTATATTTTCACCTGGGCTTGTACCCCGCAGGACGTGAGCACAGAGAACATCAGTCTGTTTCAGTCAGTGTTTTTCGACAGAAGACTGAAAAAGCGGTGCGAGACCACAGAAGCCGTAAACAAATTACGTAGGTGGGTCACATGGCACTGACCAAGAGGGGAACCCTTACAAACCACTGAGTTGCAGCTTTTGTCTGGAGGAATTTGACTTGACCCAGGATGAACACCACAACCGGCCAGTTATTTACTTACGATTATCGTCGATTGTGAAGTGTAAAAGGTCAAATCACATAAAATATTACTTCCCTCAGAGTCGCGGCTAACTGATTGTTTTAAGTTTCATTCGGTCGTTCCATTTAAAAGGCCATTACCAATGAGAAGTGTCACCCGAAAATGCTGGGACCGCCCACTCAGCCCGCCATTACCACTGCGCGCATCCCAAACACGAGGGGCGCGGGCGGCGCTTTCACCGCTGAAGTGTGTGCGTTTCGGTTCCGCTGGACCAAACGAGACCCTTCACTCAGAGCGCAGGTTCGGAGCATTTTAAAAATCGGTTCCGTGCACAGTGGGGAGAAGCAAACGGATCAACCATAACACAAGGGTGGCATGATACAGAACACCACGGGTACCTTGATGATCCATTTAGAATTGCTATTTGGAAAATTTCTCTGACAAACTACATTAGGTTTAATGGTTACTAATATGGTTGGTTGCTGGTAAGAATTTGTTTTATTGTTTCAAATGATTAAATACCTACTTCAATTATGTTTTTTATCCACCAAAGGATTATTTTGATTATAGCATGTATTGCAAATGAAACCATGAAACCGTGACTGCAGTGAAAGCGAATGAGAGTCACAACCTCCCCTTTTCAGGCAGACCCTACCTCTCCCTGCTGAATTTGAGGGAATGCAGAATGGCAGGTCGCTTCTGCCTCAAGTTCCAGAGGTGGAGGGTGTCATCCTCCAAGGCGCTCACAAGCGCCCCCTGTGAAGTGCAGGGGACAGAAATCAACCGCCAGTTCCCATGGCATGCAGAGAAGAGAGAACGAGCAGAGGGGAGCTCGGAAGTGGGAGAAACAGCCGTGTGGCCCAGACTGTGTAAAACCCGGTGCGTGCGGACGGTTTTACGCAAGGTCACTCGTCCGTCCAGTCCAGCGCCTGTGCTTGCTTTGGACCGGCGCTGGACGGGACGGGCGAGGGCAGGACGCCGGGCTCACCTCGTTGACCAGGAACTGGAGCTGGATCACGGCCGCCCCGCTCTCGTGCTGGCAGTAGCATTCCACCCCCGGACGTCCGAAGCTGAGGCCCATTCCGTTAAGGTAAGAGCATCCGAGGGAAAAGAGTAATCGGGTTCATCTCTCCACGTCAACTACTCCAAGCTAAACAGAAAGGACCGATTTACTCATCTGGCAAGCTCCGATCACTGGACTGTAGAGCATACAATAGCATTCAACAGAATGAAAGGCTTTTTACTGAGATAAGAAAAGTTTTTTAAAGAATTACCCCCAAAAAAATTACTGAAAAACCTGTTTATTTAAAACTACAGAGATTTACCTGTGTTCTCTGAATGCAAAAATCCAATTTAATAAAACTGGGAGGCTGTACAAACCAGCCAATCATTGTTTTGAGAATACATTTATTTATATTACATAAACAATACAACTGTTCGAGCTTATTTCGTTTAACTGCGGTACCGGGAAGACAAACCTGTCATCACTAATTTAAACAGAAGGATTAGCAAACCATGCACAGCTCTGGATTAATATACTAAGCGTTGCTTCTTGTCAATAAAACCCTGTTGGTTTAGATCGAGGCCTATTGTCTTCCTTCAAGTAGCAAAACCACTTCACCAGGATGTGCACGAGAATGCATGTGTAGGAGTTTCTCTACTTACTGAAATGAAAAATAACAGAATACTAATAATGGCGGAAACAGGAGATGTTTAAGGTGTGTGAAACACTCAAAATAAGCAGAACAACAGGATCAAAATAGCTTAGAACATTAATAATTCACGTAATGACTTCCATAACTTTCCTCAGGCCAAACTTCCTGCGGCAGTAGACTCTATTCTCATCCAGGCCAATCCTTCAACACCTGATTAAAGACATTGGACCACTTATGCTATTTTTTCCCTGCTAAAATACATGCATAGCTGATTTTTTTTTTTTTTTAAAGCTCCGGTGGATAGCTCAGGCCAAAAATGAATGGATCAAATTGCTTTTTTAAAGGAAACTTTAAACTGCTTACCAAGTCCTACTGAAACAGGCCTACTGAATCAAACCGCTTACCTGCTTAATAACAGCCCAATAAAATCAAAGCCAGATACATTTTACTCAGGTTACTGCCTGTCCTACTACACATGCTCAATACGCAGTTAGTACGCAGTATGAGCAAACAGGAGAATTTTTTAAATACATTTAAAATCTCTCCCCGCTCTCTTTCCTCTATTAGTGGATCTCTGGCACAGACCCCCCCACCACCGCAAAAACTCTGTTTCCCTGCCAAACCAAACCAATGGATTTAACTGGAAAGGCAAGAAGGCCATCCCTCAGTGAGCTCTGACAGCACATAGCAAACGGATGGCTTTGACCGAGTCACATGGTCCTTAAGAGGCTTTGGTGGAGGATTCTGCAGAGACCATGCATTCATTCCGAGAGTAGCTATTAGTGGCCCTGTGTAATCACAGTCTCCCACAAGTTCTTCCACCTACGGACGGAGAGATTTCATATTAAGAGGGTATCCATTACAGCCAACTGCACCAAGGTCTGCCTCACGCACTTTGTAAGCTCTCCCACTGTAAGCACGGTTTCCCATGTTGGCTTAACATCAGTAAATTAGATCAGATTAAACAAAAAGAGTCAGAATGAATAATAAGGAGATACACCAAAGAAGGGGCGCCCTTGTCATCCCCTTACAACTTACAGCTCGACTGCTGAACTAAAGCGACTTTCGAGAGTCGTGTACACAGTCATCCACTTGTACAGCTGGATATTTTACTGAGGCAATTCAGGGTACGTAGCTTGCTGAAGGATACAGCAGCTGGGATGGGATTTGAACCAGCAACCTCTTGGTTATCAAGCTGTCACCTTAACCAATTCTCCATCAGCCACCCACAGAGTCCCTCCAGGACAGCCACCCACAGAAGCCCAATCACGCAGAATGGAAGACATGAACATCTCATTCAAATACTAAGCAAATTGTCCATCTGGTTTAGGTCACCTAAACGGCTCCAGTTCACCACTGATGCAAATGAACTACTGAGTCACAAAATGCGCTTTGAAAATTCAATAACAGAATAGATTTTAATCAGGAATTATGGAAGGGAACACAGCCCAATGCATATGGTAATCAGCAATCCTCACCCATTAATGTTTTTTTTTTTTCCACAGACAACTGGATGTTCTCAAAATGCCCTTTGGCTGTTTTGCTTAAAAGCTTGACTCCATGTATTCAGAAGCCGTCCAATAACGTAGTGTAGCACCACATACGTCTGTATCCGAGTTCCCGGTCATCGTCAGAACCTTCTGGACAGAACCGAATTCAACTGACTGCTTCCTGCATTTCAAAAAGGTTTACTTGCTGAAAAATCGGGCAACTGTTTTCCGACCACCTGAACCCGCGACCGTGACCGAATTGAACACACAATAAATACATTTCCGAAGAAGGAAGAGACATTGCCTGGTCCATAACGCTCCATAACTACTCCTTCCCGATGTGCCTTGCAGGAAGGACAGACCACAAACGTACGAGCCGTAGAGGATCAGGAAACAAAGCGCACCAGCTTCCTATGGTGAGTTAAACCATATAAATCAGCGGAAGCACGTGGAG
>JAOVYW010000999.1:6231-16839 GCA_025775045.1 Hiodon tergisus | reverse complement strand
CACACACACACACACACACACACACACACACACTCATGCAGGCACTGACACACATGCATGCAAACATAAGCGCACAGATACACACAGACCGACATGCATGCACACACAAACACACAATTGCACACACACTAATACATACTCAGACACACACTCACACAAACAAACATACACAGATACACACTCACACAAACAAACATTCACAGATACACACGCACCCTCACACAGACACAGACACAACTTAAATGGCCAAGAAGATTTGGATTCTCTGATGCTCGCTACCTGGCTCTTACCCCACAGCCTCCAAATCTTCTAACATTCTGATATATTTGGGGATTACTCAAAACCATAACTTTTTTTTTTTTAGTGTAACTCCAAGGTTGGCTATTTATAATCCAATGCGACTATCACCGGGGGTTTAGCATGTGAAATCTGAACAATTACAGCAAAAGTAAACCATTCTTTGGTTACCAGGTGAGTGATGATAGCAAGGAGGAGAAAACTTAGAATGGCATGAATGGAGAGATTAGTCTTACTAACAAAGACATGTTGTAAATGGAGAGATGAGTCTTACTGGACACAGACCTGGGGTAAATGTAGTGATTTGTTTCACTGAACACAGACCTGGGGTAAACTGAGAGTTTCGTTTTACTGAACACAGACATAGAGTACATGGAGAGATGAGTCTTAACGAACGCAGACATGGAGTAAATGGAAGATTATTCTTACTGAACACTGACATAGGGTAATGTATTGATTTGTTTTACTGAACACATTCATGTTGTAAAATGGAATGAAAAAGACAAATATTATCTCACAATTGGCATTTTAACAGCTAAACGTTATTACAAGTCAATGGGCACCGAAAGGATTGATGCAGGCATACAATAGGAACTGCTAGGAAATTTTGATACAATCCCACCAATGGATTCTCAGTGAAGTGTCCTGTTGTTTAATGTTAACAGGTGTGTGTTAAATGTCTCTCAATTGATCATCTCTTCATTACTTGGATTAGGAATGATCTCACCTGGTGTTTACCGATGTAAATCTATAAAATGAATTGGGAGGTAGCTTGAAAACCCTCAAACCCTGTAACCCTATTGATCCATAATCGTCCACTGCTGGCTTGGACCAATGTCATGGGAACGTGTGCATTTTAAAGATGTAACTTCTGCAGTGTCTCTGCCTCTCTTGATTACATTTCCCCTGTGGACCAACAGGTGGCATAGTGGTTAACATACAGGATTTATCATCAGTTGGTGTGGATGAACTGAGTTGCGTTTTTGACAACTGTATTCATAGCCCCTTTCAGTTTTTTTGAGCTTGACTTCTGTTCCTTCATTCTCCTTGTTCTCTGGAGTTTCCCATTATGAAAGTAAACCATTTGTACCCCTGTATGTTTCCCCGAAACGTTGCCACGAAGAATCTAAATATTCGTCTCAATTAAAAAAAAAAGATATTACATGAAGTGATTTTCGTGTTTTCCGTGAGGCCCTTTGTGTAGTATATTGAGACCGACAGTAGAGGGCGCCATGGTCTTTTCCTAAAGTAAACGATACTGTGCTTCTCAGGCACCCCATAAGTTGTTTTACTCGTATTTAGCTTCAGTTATTGCTTAACTGTGTCTGGAAGCATTACATTCAAATAAAAACTTAGTTTACACTCAAAAGAACCATCATTAAAAATAAAGTTAAAATCTATGTACTGTAAAAGAATAGGCATCCTTCAGTATTGGCTTCTATTTTTTGGTGTTAAGCATTGCTCTACAGATGGAAAGCTAAATATTGTCAAATCAGTTTTTAACCAGAGAATAAAAATGGGGATTTTCCAGACAGATATTTATTAAGACGGACAGAATGACACACTTATATTTACATGAAAATTTCTGAATGTCATCTGAACATGAGCATTCTTTTGAACTTATAAAAACATTTAGACTCCACTATACAATATTGTTAGATACACGTTTTGCTACATTGGACAGCTTAAGCACACTTTAATGCAAGTAAACTTACATAAACAGCCATATTGCCATTAGATGATATAATGTAACATTATATTAATGTTTTTACATATAAAAAAACAAAATGGAACCATTTATATTACTATGCATTGACGGTTTTAAAATATCAAAACATATACGGATCGAGGCACCCAAAAAGGAAATATAGTTAGTATATATTTAGACTGAAATAGAAAAGGAAGTTCACAGAAAAGACATGACTGGGACAAATTATTTCCAAGGGGGCTTCTGAGATCAACAGATTAAATTCAGAGTGAGAAGCCACTGGGGAATTTTGAGCTGGTATTTTAAAGAACCCCAAAGCATCGCTGAGCTTAACCAGAATTAATACTAGCGAGAAAACTGACTCAGTATGCCTCAGAATCACTTTTATGCTGATTTAAAAGAAGCGCTCTAACATCCCTGTTCTTTTTGTACCTCATAATTACTTAATTATGGAATACAGTGTAAATACTAACAACCAAATTGTCAGTTATGTTATACTATTTTTTCCAGTTTAAATAGCATTGCTTATGAACTGCTGGCAATGGGCAAAAATTATTGAGTTAATAATTAATCAATTTCAGGCTCAGAATACCAAAAGTCGCACAATGCCTCATGCTTTGGTTTTTGCCATAAATGTAAAACTGAATAATACTGAGAACAATTTCAAATGAAGCATAATCTTGTCCAGGTAATTCGCTGGGCTTATAGAATGTGATTGACTAACTGTTTTAATATTTAAGTATGCAGGTCGGATCACCAAACCCCCGTAGATATATTTGTTCTACAAAAATGTACTGTAGCATGTGACAACTAACAGCTCAATAATAACTGGTAAGACGTCTTCTGACCACCTCCAAACCAGTCTTAGCTATAATTAAAGACAATGATTTCTGTACAGGAAAGCCAGTTGTGTTTGGGTTCGTTTCTGGTTTTTAATTAAATTTATTGTTTTGTGATTAAGACAATTACTTAGTAAAAGAGAATTAAAAAGGATATAATCAGCCTCAGCACAGTGGGACACGCCCAAGCTGACTGAGCCCTATGAGCTGCAGTTTTACATGTTTAGATCCGGTCCACATCACTCGCTGCTTGTGACCGGAAGAGCACAGAGCTGGCATACAATTGGCATAGTGCCGCCTGCGCCAGGGTGGGTAAATCAGCTGGGTAAACCCGTGGGACCGGAGATCTTCTGTAACCAGAGGTCTTAACTGCGACAACTGCCATCTTAACCATCATCAATCAGTCATCTGAATGTATGCACCACTAACAGTGAAGGATATGCACCACCTTGAATACAAACACAAGAACAAAATTTGGGGTGGGGTGGAGGGCTACAAAACTACGGACTAGTTAAAGTTTGTTAATTAGTTTGTCGGCTAGCTAGCAAAATTTGGCTGAAAAGAAGATGACACAGAACAAAGAGTGATTTTACAGACCAGAACACTGCGACAGCATTTAGCTTAGTTGCAAATTAGCGCTTTAAAATATAGTTAAATCACGCAGGCTAAAAGGCCAGCCTTTTTTATGACCCCAGCAGGAACTTGCTGGGCCTGTTGACCGTACACTATTGGCATCGAAGGAAAACGGCCCTCAAAGAATGAAATCTCGCCCGATGGCTCTGTTCAGCAACTGCCCATAAGGGTGTCTTATTTCTTTGCTGAAATTTCTGGTGAGGTCTGTTAACGAGAGGGGATGAGAGAGGGAGTGAGGTGGAAAGAGATGGAGGAGGAGTCTGGAATGTCATAAAATTTCTGAAGTAAAATGTAGTTTCCCTGGACAACAGATGGGACAGAGCTACCAGACGTAGCCGCGCTCATCATCTTTGTCATCCTCCCCATCCTCGTCGTCCTCGACGGCACCCCTGGGCTGGAGCCGACCTCTCCGTCCCCTCTCCCTGCGCCCCCCTGCCTGAGGCTGCTTGTTCTCTGGGTCGCTCGGCACCATCATGGAGCCCCCACTACCGAAATCCCCCGAGGCCTCCTGGTCCTCTGTAGACAGATGAATGACAGACAGGGAACATGAGAAAAAACAAATAGAGAGGGAATATGAGACACAGAAAGACCCACAGACAGGGTAAATGGCAAACAGACACACAGACACAGAGTATGTCTGGAGTATGGAAAACATATGGAGTATGAAAGTGAGCGCAGAAAACAGACAAACAGAAAGAAAGGGAGAATGGCAAACATGCATACTGACAGACAGGAAGTATAGCAAACACAGACAGACATGAATGCACACAGAGGCAAACAGACGCAGACAGTCAGACAGCAGAATATATGAGAAATTGGTATTGCTATGAGATGGACTCACAGGCCTGTGGTTGGATATAATTATAATCAGGTTCTGGTTTTGACTGATAAAGCGGAGGGGAGTAATGTTGCTATCTCTGGTTAGTGTCACACCCCTTACCATCCTGAGGCTCCAAGTAGCCTTTCTGGAGCACAGACCGCACACCACGGGTTCCTCTGTTACTGGTGTTATTACCACACATGACCACTCTCCTGTTTCTGGTGTGCTTACCACACACAACGACTCTCCTGTTTCTGGAGTTCTTACCATACACAGCCGCGGTCCCCTTACTGGTGTTCTTACCACACACAATGGCTGTCCTGTTACTGGTTTTCTCCACACACACAACGGCTGTCCTGTTACTGGTGTTCTTACCACACACAGCAGCTGTCCTGTTACTGGTGTTCTTACCACACACCATGGGATACTCCGTTTCTGGAGCTCTTACCACATGAGGTGGGACTGCCCTGCTTCCTGGAGCCGGCAATCTCGTTTCCATACTTGTCCACACACCAACACTGCCCTGTGTTGCCATGGCACTGGGTAGGCTGGAAATACCCATCCTCATTGCACCTGGGGATGAATGCACCTGAATGGGACACAGGAAGATAACATTAATATTTAGGAACACTCCTCATCACACCTGTATCCTCATTCCACCTGGGGATGAGGTCAACAGTTTTTCTCATTAATTTTAGTATGCCATATTAATTTTTCATAATGTTTAGTGGTTTACAAGAGGGCATAAGCCGTTTATTCATACAATATGTTCGTATCAACACTCCTACTGGATAATTTATTATAAACGTAATCTACAGAGAAAAGAAAGCAAATGACAAATAGCTCCTCAGAATAATACGATGGAACTCACACACAGTACTAATTTACAACATGCTAGAATAACCACGACCATGCTCTGCAGCATGAGGGCTCCTGTAGCAGGTGAACCCCACCTCGACAGGAGACTCACCTACGTAAGACTTCCGTCTGCTCAGGGTCTGAATCCTGATCATTTCATTCTGACAGGGCAGCCCTGGGAGAAGTGACACAAACATAAAGATTGAGTGTCAAAAGCTCTGCATGCATCAGGCTTCTCTACAGTCCTGTGTTTCCAGCACAACTATTATGGCTAAGCTGTGCTAAACTAAATGGAGGCTGTGCCCCATGCTGTGTCATCTAAGAGAATAGTTTTTCAAAGGGGCCATAATTAAGGCCCACCTTACCACTCATACATCCCATTTACTCAATGTTAATTACATGGCAAACCACTCAAGGTTTTGTGTGTCATAAAAGCAGGGCTTGTGGGTGTTTAGAGCTCAACTCGGCTAATACAAGTCCAGAGGCCAGAATAGAGAACCAAGGGAACCAAGGTTTGCCAGTAATTCCTGTGGTTTGTTGCTATTTTCGTATAATAACAGTGCAACATTTATTTTTTATAGCTAATGGTAACTGGGCAAAATCAGCAAAAATACCTTTTAACATTCTTCAAAAGGTTGGAAAACCTTTTGCAACTCAAGTTGCAACTCAAGTTCTTAGTCTGCTCTGCTAAACCGAAGCTGTTGAACCGAAGGGGATTTTGTTGATGCGGTTGGTTCAAAAAACAGCCTGCATCGTTAAACACATAAAAACTAATCTCATGCACACACTGCACTGAATGCTGCGAGAGACCAATAAGTGAAAGATAACCTTTGACAATTAACATCTTGTTACAAATGGACATCTGGTGGGAGAGTAGATTACCACAAAGAACTCTCGGGTTTGGGGAGCTGAGTGCTGATTTCAGAGGTCCTGTACCAGAGCTAATCTGTTCTGGACCCCTTTGCATCACCATATACCATCTGTCACTACAGACCCTGGTGTCTCACCACAGACCCTGATGTGTCACCACAGACTGCAGTGTGTTGCCATCTCACCATCGGGCTTCTGGAAGCAGTAGCACCACTCGTTGTTGGACAGCTTCCCATCCTTGAAGGAATCGCAGGAGTTGAAGAGGGGCTTCATGCACAGCTCGTACTTGTCCAGGTAGATGACACTTAACTCTGTGTGGTCCAGCAAGAGGTCGTAATTCACGTCCAGCTTGTTGAAAATCCACCCCAGCGAGTCCTTGCAGATGGGCAGTATGCTAGTGTCGAACCCTGGCAGGGTGTTGGATTGGGATGTAAAAGCAAAAGCCAAAGAGGAGTTGTGAGTTAGACAGAGCAAGAGTTTCTATGAGAAATTTTCAGAGGGTTTTACTGCTTGTACATTTTTCAGACTGAAGACCAGTTTTTATTCTGGGGTAACTAGTGCTTTACGGAAAGCCTGGGCAGGACCAGGGTTGAGGAGACCAGTGGTCCAGACTTCAGGTGTGTTGTGGAGCACGTCTGCATGACTCACTGCCTCGAGCTCCGCTGGAGACGCCGGCGCTCCTCAGGTCCCTGCTGGCATGCAGGTGGAGAAGGCCAAACCACTCCTTCAGCCTGGAGGCCAAAGCTCTCAGCTCCTGGTCACTGCAGGCTGGAGACAAGTGCATTTCAGGACATCTCACCATTTTTTTTATAAACCTCAGCTAATACATTCCTCTTTTCATCCATCTGGATGTTGCTCTTGATTTTATCTTGGCAATCCCTAGGGTCCCCCACTGAAACAGTCTTGCAGAGACAGAGAAATCAATATACATTATTCTGTTACTGGCATTAGACAAGGAGCAAAGAGACATCTCATGTTTGACAGCTCCAGCTGCGATCATCATCACACACTTAGAAATTTGAAAAGCAAAAATGGTTCTACTCTAGTGGCACCACGATCACACGAACAAAATTGATTGAAAGTTGTCTCCTTCGAATCACACGGAACTCTATAGGCCAGGAGAAACTGTATTAAACATTAAAGTCTTCACAGCATGATTTTCACTTTCATGTTCTTCTAGACTTTGAAATACCTTAGCTTGAAATTAGTAGTGCATTATGCCAGTCATCGTCTCCAATCGTGACAAGGCACAGAGGGGATAATCAGTTTCTATAAAAGTAGAGCTAAAGCGCTTCTACAGAGAATCTACAGGAATACAATAAAACATTACTCCACTTATCACAGTAGAGTCAGCAAAGTCAGTCAGGAGAGTCAGTAGAATTAGTTAAGGAAAAAGTCCTGAAACTGATCTGTCGGAAAAAAAAAGTTGAATTATGCCTTAAAATATTTTTTACCTTTTTCTTTTTTACAGTTTAGATATATCAGTTTGTATGTTGGTGTCATGTATTCAAATCACCATGTAACACATTCATTGAAAATTAAAGCAAAAAATAAAGTAAGTTAGGATACAGTTTTTTTTTCAGGACACTTGTGATATAAATTATGCATTACATATAAAATGAATGTACAATCTCTGAATAATAAGAATAACATAAAAAGTTTTATAACAAGAATACGTCATTGAGTCCGATTTAGCTTGTCTTATACCTATAATTTGAATTCCATATAATCTAGTGTTTGTTGGTGTGGAGGTCAGCTAGCCATGTAGAGAGATAAACCAAATACTACCTCCTCTGACAGTAAATCACTTTTATGTGTGCATTTACACAAACATTTACCTACCTAGTTACCAGTAGGGTAATTCAACTACTTATTTATCAATCAGTATGTTATTAAGCCTGTCATCTCACCTTTGATCTTCCAAGAAACCTTGGTAAATAATCAGCTACCTACCCAAAATGGTTGATAGTTTTATCAACCTCATCATTTATCCACCTAATATTATTTTATATCAGTCATTTATCTACTCAGCATGTTACTGGTTTATCAGTTAATTACTCAATATGGCTGTTAATTAATAATTAACCTAATAATGAATCATTTATTTGCCTGACATGGTCGTTAATTAATCATTAATCCACCCAGATTGCCTGTTAATGAGTCATATATTAAGGCATTAAGTTTTTCTTATTTATAACGACAAGTGTTGTTTTGTTTTTTCACCACTCAAGCCCTACAATGTGAATGATGTCACAGAACATGGTCATCAGTTAATTCATTCTGGATTCAGACAGTAATTATTCACCAGAGTGCAATAGGTTCCATACTATTTTGATGTCCATTTTGGTTCATTTATTTCCTGCATGGCTGAGATCAAAGTCCATCCCCAATGCCCAGCCATCCGGAGACCGACACTTTCAAGAATATCGGTATATAAAAATTTTACTCCAACATCAAAAAGTAGGAATTGTAAAATTCCTACTTCAAGCAGGTTCCCGAGCGGCTTAACAAGCAGAGGAGCTCACCTGAACACAGGATGGAATCTGGTTTGAATCTGAATCACAGACAGGTGCTGTCAGCAAGAAATGAGTCATTCCTTCAATCGTGCTAAATCTTCTGTACGGGCTGTATCTGATGTGTACTTATATACAATTTACTACAGCAGAGCTAGTTCTGACCAACCTTTATCACACATTAACATTAGTTTATGTTCAGTACCATTGTCATTATTAACCACTTTCCTATATTCATATTTAATACCATTTCCTATTTACAGAGATATGATTACCGTTAATAATTTAAATATACATACTATTATTATTTTCAAATAATTTTGGAATTAATTATATTATTGCTTCTGTATTTAGTTTTCTGTCATTCAGAATTATTTTTTTTAAATGCTGCACTCTCCTAATTTCACAACCCCTACCAAATTGTGATAACTTCACTCTCATATTTCTACCACTTCAATCTCACTTCAGTCTATGGCTTTTAAAAGGCTAAATAACCGTGCATAACTACCTGAGAGTTCTCCATCTACAAACATTTTACTGGTATATTCTAAATATTATTCGAGATTTGACCAAATGCATTTAATTCTTCTTACAAGAGCAAAATAACAAGGACAACAAAGTAGTATCCGAAGTCATGGTTCATTTAGGACGCTTATGTAACGGGAATGGATGGCGGTTCATTATCAGGAGAGCAACTAAACAAACAATGTATTAAATCGGTCATCACTGGGACTCAAACCTTCATGTACATGTGGACATCAGGTGGGACACCGTGAAACTTGTGTGATTGCCTAGACCCCTGGGAGGACCACAGAGCTTCCATCGCTGAAATACAGACTGCCTGAAGGCAGACAGCAGTGCAAAGGGTTTCATCTCCTTCACTCTGTGACAGACAGCAATCTGACCAGGGTGCTTCACATTTATAAACTTCTCTTTAATGTGCCTCAGGGGTGTCCGGTGTTCGTGATCTGATAGCCAATGTCCAGCTTCTGGGTTAAACAGAAAAATAAATAAAAATAACCAACTGGCAAACAGGACCTCAGAGGATGTCAGATGACCCTCCATCTGTCAAGGATATCTGCGGCTCTTCATTAAAGAGGTATTGACTTGCCACAATGTCCCTTAATTCACTGACTGCAATTAAGGGAAGCTATGAAAGAGAGAAAGCACTCTTGGACGCATCCACACTGCTCCAGTCTCAGTCCAGGGACCACTGACATTCACTCCGCCATGATGTGTGCACCCTCTCTATTAGGCATTCAACCTGTGCCCTCGGCTAAGAGCTGACAGCTCTAATAAGGAATGGAAAGTGGTTTGAAGATTGTTTTGTGAAAACACAGTGGGAAAAAATATCCGTGCACGATGCATATAAAGGCTAATCTCTAAACAAGAGAGGGACGATTACACAATTCCCATTCATCTACTACGGCGGACTAATCAAAAATCACAAAGGATTACTTAAATAAAAAATAAAAATAAACTAAAGTTTAAGAGAACATTCCTAATCGTTGTATGTATTATTGACATGCCATAAAAGAGCCGTATTTCAATTTATGATTCTGTTCAGTTTTGAATCGTCTAGATTTTTCTGTGGACCTTTTCCAGGTGAAAAACACACTTATTTTGATAAAATATCTTCTAAAGCAGACTGTGGCATTCCTGAGCTCTCCTTCAGTCACTGTCACCAACCTGCCATGTAACTATCCAACGAACAAAGAAATTACATTACAGTTAAACATTATCTAAAATAAATAGTTATTAAATAGTGTTATCCCACTGAGCCTCAACAGTTCTAAACCTTATCTCCCCTTGTGACAAAAATTCTGGAGATATATGTGTAAATCATGATCATGAGTAATTTAACTCATGGAACTCATGGATAATGTAGACAATCATTTTAGTGCCCAAACAACCAGCAACTCGCTCAATTTCAGGCCCATGGCACTCACCTCTATTCTAGATAAATGTATGGAGAGTTTCATCCAGGCATCTCAAACATCTCCCGTGGGGGGGGGGGGGGGGGGGGGGGGGGGGGGGGGGGGGGGGGGGGGGGGGGGGGGGGGGGGGGGG
>JAOVYW010000998.1:0-12151 GCA_025775045.1 Hiodon tergisus | reverse complement strand
ACAAGCCTGACTGGGCTCAGATCACAAGCCTGACCAAGCTCAGATCCCAAGCCTGACCAAGCTCAG
This sequence comes from Hiodon tergisus, assembly GCA_025775045.1. Classification (NCBI taxonomy): domain Eukaryota; kingdom Metazoa; phylum Chordata; class Actinopteri; order Hiodontiformes; family Hiodontidae; genus Hiodon; species Hiodon tergisus. The sequence goes on along the minus strand of JAOVYW010000998.1, from coordinate 12,085 downwards.
ATCCCAAGCCTACCGGGCTCAGATCACAAGCCCGACCGGGCTCAGATCAAAAGCCCGACCGGGCTCAGATCACAAGCCCGACCGGGCTCAGATCACAAGCCTACTGGTCTCAGATCACAAGCCTAACAGGGCTCAGATCGCAAGCCTGACAGGGCTCAGATCACTAGCCTGACAGGGCTCAGATCACTAGCCTGACAGGGCTCAGATCACTAGCCCGACCAGGCTCAGATCGCTAGCATGCCCGGGCTCAGATCACTAGCCTGACCGAGTGCCACTCCAGGCTCAACAAAGGGCAGAGAAGCACGCCAGGGTGGAACGGCAGCACACTGATGTCTCTTTGCTCGCTCCATCGCCGTTACTAAACAAACACACAGCCTCAGAGGCTCACTTCCACGCCCCTAGCTCTGATGTCACGGTGTGATTGTGTGGGGAAGGAGACGACCCCTCCTGCAGTCTGCTTCTGCAGTCCTCGTGAGAAGCTCCTCCTAACATGGCATACCGATCAGCGAGCCTGGGGCAGACGACCCAACCAGTTGCCAAGGCCTAACTTCAATCGATCCACAGGGCACTTACAAAGGTCGTAAATAAACCCAGGCAAGGGAGAGGCCGCCCAGAGTCAATGCACTGCCAAGAGCAGTTGTTTACCGCCCGGCAAACGCTGCCTGCAAAAGGACGCGGTTTCTCGGGTAATCTTGAAGGCCTGTACATTGAAAAAGAAAACAAATCTAGATGCCTATCATACACCCAGCGCATCTGTAGAAGCATAGACAATTATATTTAACTGTAGACTGTGTGTCAGTTTTAAGTTACGGATAGATGGACTCATCTCCCTCCTTGCTGCCCTCTGCAGTGACAGCACAGTATGGTCATAGGAAGACAAACTCAAGTCCGCGAGAGGAGCAGGCACTTGATTTGCTTGTTTTGAAACCAAACGTAGGTTGGCACAAGACAGCAGCTGTCAAACTTATTACAGCTGTTTCTGAATGTTAAGCAGGACCCAGATGTCTGTTCTCAAAATTAGCAGAGGGTAAATAAAATATTCTCAACAATACTAAACCTGGGGCAAGTATAAAAATAATTACTTTCCTAAATACTAATGATTGGTAATCGTTTTTTCTCTCAATGCAAGACTGAAAAAACCTACAGAAAGTTTATCAGCTGCGCATTTTATTTTCATATTGTTGATAGCCTGCATTATCTTTTGCATTGCCAAGAAGCGTGATTATATATTCTACAGGCTCAGCTAATGCTAATTAGCAGTTAAACAGCTGGAACTGTTGAACTTAAATTCATTTTCAAAATTAGATTTATTGGCACTACAAAATACTTAAAATAATGCATTTTAAAACCATTACTTTGCAATAGAACACAGTATACAATTATACAATTATGCTATTACATGGAGTAGACCTTATTGCTTTATCAATGTACTGTACCTGTGTTGGTGGCTACATCATTACTGAGGCTAAGGCGCATTCCTGTGTGCTTCTCACATTGATTACATCACCTGATCGCACTAATCTAACCCAGTGAGCATGCTCTATGGCCAGAGACTGTTCTTGTCACATAGTTCATGAGGCAGGAAAATACTGTGCATGTTCAATGGGTAGACAACTCATGATGGCGACAGTTAGGGTGCATTTTTGTAGTGTATTAGTGTTACAAAGGATGCCATTTAATGTAATGGGAAGCCATCAGACTTCTGGGTGTCTGTATCTATTTACAGTCGTTGGCGCCAACAAAGAAGAACACCCAGGTGCCTGGCAAAGGTAGCTGTGGAAGGAGGCTCGTGCAAGTAATAGATAATGAATAATGAGATCCTGCAGTGACCTCATGTGAGGAACCTAAATCACACACAACATAAAACAAACTGTAATTTCAGGCAAACGTTTGTCAAATTTAGGTATGAAAATTCCACTTTTCAAATCAGTTTAGCTTTATCCCGAAGTATGCATATACAATTAAAAAAAAAGGAAAATCAAGTTTGTACTAAGTGGCCCCTTTAACTTTTGATTCCAGAAGTTACAGGGGCCATGTAGATACTCACACCCCCCTGAGATACAGACAATGGCTGGGACTTTGGCAACCGGCTAATCACGCTTTACATAACATTTGTCTTTTTATGAGTTGAAATGATTTGGTCCCAGCCAATCTCTGTTTGCCAAAGATGCTCAACTCACAGTGACGAAGGAGAAACCATTAGGAACAGGGGTCATGTGACTGAAGGTCCCTCCTCTTTTCATTCCTTCTGCTAGAGTACGAATATGTTCAATAATATAGAAAACTCATTAAGGAACATTCTGTTTCTCTAGTCCCAACAAACACTTCTATTTAGTATCACATATTACATCAAACAAGAGCAACCACTACATGCTCTACCGATCTGTAGTTAGGGTCTGTGATGTGTCCAACATAACTGTCAGAGGTTGTCAGAGGGTAGGACATAAAACAGCACACAGCAACCCCAAGACATTGAAGAACAAGAAACTCAATGTTGATCATGATCATGTCCAAGGACCTTGCATTCTTCTGTGAAACTTAGAGAAGATCCAAATTAAACTGCTGAATAGAGAACCTGATGTTCATCTCGTCTCGGTTTTAAGTCCTCAGTATTTACGTTGTTGAACTGTAATTGAATGAGAAGAATGGTAGCAAGGCTAGTATAAACCTGCAAGGACAATTTTAATGCATTAATGACCCTCCTTAACCTACATGAAAGCAAAGCATGAACAGTTGAAGGTTAGACGTTTTGAGAAGCGTGAGGCGGTCAAAGGCCTCCCCCGAGATGTGGTTTGAAAGGGAAAATAACATGCCCCTTTAAACCTGCCTTTGCATTGTGTCCGTGCTTGTTGGATAAAACTCTTATTCTGCTGGTTGTTTTTCTTGTGTCCGATTCTCTCCCAATCAAGCCAAGCTTGGGGCGTAATTTGGTCAGACAACAGAGAAATGAGTTTGTGCCTGGTTGTCTATGCCTTGGAGACATGTTCGAAGTAAGACCAAAGCTAATTTTTATGCGTTGTGACAAAGATGAATGTACACAAATAGAACCGGATACAAAGGCTGGCTTGATGCTGTATGTTTCATAAGGAGTCCACCCAGCTATTGATCAAAGATCTAGAACAGACATCAAACCAGCAGTCATTACGGACACTTCCATCTAAGTGACTTTACTCCTCATGCCATTTCTCCACTGCCCTAATTGTCTTCAGCAGTGCCGTCAATTGATTCCCCAACCGCTGCACAATCGGTCGTTCCACAGTCAGTCATGCAGAACGGACAGTTAACCACTCCTCTCCCCACAGCTGCACAGTCAGTCAATCAGGACAGATGGTTGTTTACCCCTCGCCCCACAGCTGCACGGTCAGCCAAGCAGGATGGACGGTAGACCTCCGCACTCATAGCTACACATCCCCTCTGCGTGCCTCACAGGATTCGCCCCTTTCGAGGCAAGGAATTAGCTGACTCCTCATTTTCCCTTGCATAAGCTTCAACCAATAACCACCTGACTCTTTTTACTGTAATTTGGCCATTAGAATGTAGTGACAGGGGCATTGGAGAGATGGGTTATACAGGTCTCCCAGTAGGCCAATTAATTTCCCTCCACATTCTCTTAATTAATTGGACCTGTTTGTCCTGCCTGCATTATATTCATAATGAAATGCAAGATCCCTCATCAGAGTGCAGGAAGAACCATAAATTCCGGCTAACACATAAATCTACACTAGGATTAGTCTATAAACGCTATATTCTCCTCCATATCTGCAGGATTAAAATGTGGGGGACATGGATGTTCTGTAGTGGGCAGAGTTTTGACATGCTTAATGAGGGGGAATACAGATTCAGTTCTGTATGCATTATGTAACATAAAACTTTGAATTTAATGCATTTATCCATAACCTTGACATAACTAATTTCCTGTACATCGGCCGAAATGCCAATAAATTACATGTGCACCGCTCCAGGTAAATCATAAAACCAGTTTATCCTTTTTTTTACAACACCTTTTCACCCTCAGTCTACCTTCCATCTGACTAGTTCTGTTTCTTTCCTGTGGTTCTCAGAAATCAAGGCCCCAGGACCACAGGCACATTCTATCTGTATTGCAAAGGCTGGGAGTGCCCCCAGTAGCTAAAGCCCCCTTGTTATTTAAACTAATATTTTCACTGTTGTTCCTTTTCCTTTTTTCCCCCAAAATTCCATATACCATACAATTTGCAGCATAGACTAGAGAAGCTGTTGTAATTATCAAGATTAATGGCTAACTAGCGAGAGGCTAGATATCTTAACTCTCAATGTAGTATGAATTCATTTCAAGAGTGCAATTGATGGTACAATTGCTAAAATAAGGGTCTGTGTCCTTGTCTCTGTTTCTGCAGATAATATACTAACCCAGAATAGTCTGATTTCAGACAGGAAGTGGCCTTACCATTCTTGCAGATGGGACAGCACTGCTCAGGCTCGTATACAGGGTTGACGCACTCCGGGACAGCACAGTCGGCCACTACACAATGTACCTCATTGTTGGGTTCACAACGGCACCATTCGCAGGGTGAGGGCTACGAAGAGAGAGGGGGAGGGAGGAATTAGACAGAGGCAATGTCCGCCTTTGGATCAAACCATCGATTTACTTTCGAAAATAGGCATGTTTGATACGTTCTCTAACTCAGCTCTGTTCAAGTGTAATATTTTTCACTTCGATTATATGGCCCAGGTTATTAATTTCCCCTGACACCCAGCGCCCTAACTTGCATTCTCTACGAGACGTGACACACTACAGTAAAAAGTTCCTTACCATGCAATTTTATCCAATATTTACTGAAGCAATTACCAGTTAAGTTACTTGTTTAAGGACACAAAAGCAATGCCCAGGTTTACACTTCCAATCTACTGGTCACACACACACACACACACACACACACACACACACACACACACACACACACACACACACACACACACACACACACACATATATATATATATGTATATATACATACATACACACACACACACATACACAAACAAAATACCAATACAGTTTTCTTTCAGAACAGCTTAAATCCATCCTTGAATACAGCTATACATGTTTAACTGTTTCTAATGGAATATTGGACCATTCTTCAAGAAGGAAAGCCACCAGTTCTTTGAAAGAGGAAGGAGGTGGAAATCTTCACACTCATAAAGGTTTGATGATGTGGAGATCTGGTGATTAGGGAGGCGATGGAAGGTGTTCATGTTTATGGGAGCGTTTTTTTTTTTATTACTGGGAATTTCTGAACAATTGGAGGCAACAATGTAACTTAAAATGGCTTCATTTCATGGTTGTTCTACCGCGCAGAGTTGTAATTGGACCCAACGACTCCCACAACATGGCTGCTCATTTCATAACAGATCCAGCACCAGGTTCAGCCGTTGGAAACAGGCAGCATGGGTTGAAGGCCTTCTATGGTTATCTCCAAATATAAACCCGTCCAGATTAAGGCGATAAGAAGTCAGCCTTGGTTACAAATGACAAGCCTTACCACAAATATCAGCTTTGTGATGCTCAATATCGTAACGTTTTAGTTGAGACTGGGTTGATTCAGTTCTAGAGTAACTTTTGTGGCTATTGTTTTCAGAATTTTTTTACCACTATAGCTTTCTCCTGATGCAGTTTCCCCTTCTTTGGCGTATGCCATTGTGGATTTCTACACTGTTCCTTTACTGATGCAGTTTTCCCTTGTTTGGCGTATGCCATTGTGGATTTCTACACTGTTCCTACCCTGATGCAGTTTTCCCTTGTTTGGCGTATGTTTTTCCCTTGTTTGGTGGTTTTCTACACTGCTCGCCTTAACACACAACATAACATTTTTTTAAATTTCACTGTACAATTCTAAAGAATTTTTGTTTTACATACGGGCTGCAGCCTGTATATATATATAACTTATATTGTCACAACATGTGGATTATTATTTTCCATTGTAATATTACTTCCTAATTTTCCTTAATAACAGGGGCACTACTTTCTGAATGAGAAAATGATTAACGCTTAGAGGATGACAAGGAAACAATCATCTTCCCACGTACAGTTTCACACAGTGCTACCCTCGATAGCAGAGAAGGGCTTTCGACCCACAGAACAACGCAGGCCTGTGCAATTCCATACATTTATTCATAAATGACACCATGCAGGATCTAGCCTTTCAGCAAGTGTGCGTACTGGAGAAAGATACGGATGTAACTAAAGGAATTGTTGACGCTGGTCTTTTTTATAACTTTGCTTATATGACACACCAGCAGCTTGCTCCATAACGGGCAATAAATAAACTAGGTAGAAAAAAAGACCAGAAAAAAAGGACCAGAACACAATCCCCTTGACCCATCAAGTAGCATGTTTGTACGTTACAGCTGTGTACTATATCCACACCAACATATATATTTACAGAGCTAGATCATTTATATGCTACACTCCCATTAGTTAAATTTGCTTCCATTACCCCTTTTACACAGCTAGGCCGCAGACAAGCAACACCATGCACTACAGGTTTTCATTGTCCTCCGACAGCGCTGCTAACCAAAAGGTGACGACAAGTCAACTGAGGCTGCTGTTCCCCAGTTATAATGACTCAGAGCCCCTCTTACTCTGGCAGCTCTCAGACAACCGTCAACCAACGCTCGGGTCACACTTGAGAAATGGAACGTTCCAGATTCAAACGGGCAATGAAAGGACACATGGTTTGCACATGCCAAGCTGGCACTGTAAGTAACATGAATACTGCTGAATGTTCCCGGCCCATAAGAAAGGTCCCATGCTATGGCAGGGGCTTAGAATCTCATCTCTAAGTAGGTGTTCAGTGTCAAGTAAGCACAGATCATGAAGCCAACTTGCATATTCATGCAGTACAGGGCGAATGGGACACTTTCATTGGTCCCACTTTGGTAGCTCAGAGACTCTCTGAATTTTCTCCACTGCACAGAGGCCTTACTTATGGACTAAAATGTGACGTGACCAGCATAGAATGCCCAAGGTTACTGAGGTATCTGTTGGGGCAACTGCAAGCCCATCAGCTAAACGTCGATATCTATTTGGCCAAGTGAGTCTACGCTGCTTCTTAATAAAGAAAGCTTATTGTCGACGGCTAATGCATGGGAAGACACCCCAAGAATCCCCGCATGGCGATACCAGGGCATTCGGGAGTCTTTAATGGGTGCTCGCCTTCTATTGAACAGTTTTATCCTCAATGTATTTGTTCAGTGTCTGCCAGCACAGAGAGAGCGAGCAGAATCTTGATTTATCTACAGTGAGCAGTATGTGTTGTCTGCCTAGCTTCTGGGAAGAATAATTACAAATTGAAGCTCATTTTTAACAGCGATATGGAAAGAATAACCTTTTTAAATAGCTCAAAGTGAGAACTAAAGATATTTGCAAATGTATGCATCATATATGTATATATATATATAGTAACACAGATGCAGTTTAAAAATAACTTATCTTAACTTATTGGGAAGAGGTACAAAAGATACAAGAAAAATCCAAGGTCAAAAATGTGTCAAATTCCAAAAGCACTCATTCTGTCTCACTCTATCTCTTTCTTTCTTCCTTTCGGAGGACGCCCAATCGGCATCAGCAGGGAATTAGGCAGATTTTCCAGCCTGGTTTTCCCAGTAGGGAAGTGGAAGGAGCTGGCAGCAAGGTGGAAAAACAAAACCATAGCACAGCACGAGAGAACCACAGGGACCGAGTGAGGAGCGAACCCCGGAGACTGAGAAAGGGAGCGGGAGAGGGGACCGGGGAGGAGATATGGCAGGGGAGTAGGGCGACAGGGTTGTGCCTGCTTTGTTTGTGGGACTGGGGGTTATTGTTTTTTCCTGGACAACTCTGCTCTGTAACTTTTAGCCGCTCTGTGGGTGCGCCGTAATTACACTTTTTTTTAAAATAACAAGCAATTGTTGGACTCCACTGTGAAACACAGGGTCCAATAGCAATCATGTTTCTTTCTATATGGAATTTAGTTGCCTTAATGTTCGTGTTCCTGAGCCCTTGGGTTTGTTGGACTTTTACTGCAGTGAGTCGGTTGGACTGAGACTTGTGGCGGAGCTATTGAGTTTGTAGGACTTTGTACTGCAGCAAGACTGTGGGACTGACTAAGGGGACTCTTCTCAGGGCTTATTCCTAAGGAACAGATGTCTGATGACTGCCGGAATAAGCTCGAAAAGATTAATGACCTTGTCAACGACTGAATTAAACACTGACGTCCTAGCAGAAGACACTGCTTGTCCATGTTATCCCGAATGAGCACACTATTGCTACACTACACTCCTAAAATGAATTAAAAAATCTGTCTGGTACTAATACGTGGTAAATATGCTGCACAGACAAGTACTCTGTATTAATAGATAAATAGGTTCATTTATACTACATATTTATGCCTACGTGTGTAAAGAGTCATTTCCCCAACTGGGGTCCGTGTTTCAGAGCAATCCCTGCAAAGAGTTCCATGCATTGTAGATATTCTAGACTCATACATGCATTATGTATTGTGATTTCTAATTAATTCTGAGACACAACATATACCGTAACATCGGCTGATGAATAAACTTCACCATTTATTCATGCGTCAAGCTGTTAAGTTTTACATTTTAACTTTGTTTACTGCTGAAAATTATCCTGTGATGGTCGATAAAAAAAGCACTTTCATTCCGATTCAGTGAGATTGAGTGGGAATGGCCTCAGCAAAGTCAGGAGTTCAAAGGTTTTAGCTGTTCTCCTGTTCATTTCCCCCCACAGTCATCACCAATGCTTCTCTTTTGCGCACACTGTGTTAGGACATCACGTGATCCCACTGCCAGATTTGTTTCAGCCATTTTCAATAAGGGCAAAATAATATTTAATCATTGATCATGCGTACGTTTTTATAACTATTATTTATTTTAATTTTTTTATGCAGTGCCTGATATATCTTTTTTAAGACTTGCATTCATATATCTATGCACTGTCATGCACAGAAAAACATTGACATTAAATTGTATGGACACTCTATGCTCCTTGCAGTTCGTTCATCAATGTATCTGAGTGCACCCATGGGGGGATTGCACAGCGAGGCACAAGGCCAGGTGAAGTCACACTTTCTTTCCCCAAAAGGAGCAAACGTGCACCGGGGGGGACGGAGACACAGCAATGGTCACATGCACCCATGGAGTTCGCAGCTGTGCTGTTTTTTAGGGGTTCATCCTGGGGGCTAGCGGGTCCAGCCCGTAGGTACTTCCATGTGACAGATGGAATCCTGAGTCTAGGAAGGGCCAGGAATCATGCAGTATGCTGTGGATGGCGGGTGGGGGAGGGAGGTATCATGAAGAAAATGGAGACAGCCAAAAGCATGCCAAACCTGGCAACATTAAAACATCTTACCAGCGTCAGGGAATGCAGAGCGAACAGGCTGGGGAGGCCCAAGAGAGAGAACCACAGGGCAACCTTTTTCTCTTTTGCTCAAAAGAACTAGACTGACTCACCTAGGTAGCTTAATAATTTCCGGTTTTGTTTTGTTTTGTTTTTTGTTTGTATTGCAGGAGCAAATCGATGTAGAAAATAATCGACCTAAAGTATATGAGGGAAAGGTAAATTTGATGCTTGATGTATTCAGAACCAAGCATAATTAATAATGTATTTTTACTGTGTGTATCAGTGTTTCCTGTGAGGGTGCTTCGTTGCCTAAGCTAGCAGTTTTTCAGAAATGAATATGTACCAAATTTCTTTAAACTCTGCTCAAGCTGAGGAGAGTGAATTATCCCGCAGTGCACTGGGAAGCCAACGCTGCAGTCCCATCTCTAGAGAGCCTGATTCAAGTCTGATATATTCAAGATCAAAAATCCTCTGCTGTGTCAGCCAGGGCTCAGGTTAGAACAAGAAACACTGCAGCTGGAGGGAATGAAAGACATTAAAAGACTATTTTTAATTAGTATTAAGAATCTGCCATCTGGAAAAATCACTGATACTCTAAAAGATTTGGATTAGCGATGTTCCAATGGCACTGTTTAAGGTTGGTATTACATAAGTATTAATGTGAACCCCATGCAGCATATTTCAATATGGTCTACTGTATTGTTCTTAACTTTCCTTTCTTATTCTGTCAAACTACTCTGTGGGACAACAAGGAGATGCAGATTGCTTGTGTAGGTCTTAGACAGTTGCCTTGCGTCTTCTTCTTCAGTGGGCCCATGACTGCCCTCACTCCGCACCCCTGGCCTGGCGATCCCAGGGCCGCGGACGGTACCGATCTGAGTTCACATCCCAGCTCTAGCTTGTCCGCTTGGGATCTGAACTCACCCTATAGCGGCTGGCTCTTGATTGCAGCTGCACGGGGGCTGAGGCGTCGGGTGAGCGGGTCCCTCCCTCGGCCGACGGGGAGCCCTGTAGGTGAAACACCTACCGAGGGTGAGTGGGACATCCATGTCAGGGGAACATACAACAGCAGCAGCAGCACAGGACCCCAACCCCATTCCCCACACACAAAGACACCTCTGAGACACCTAAAAAGTCCTCCAAACACCGCATACCGCATCAGACTCCACCCCTATTAGGCGGGGGTCAATGTGGCAGCCAACACACAGCTGGAGCTATGCTTTTGGGATAACCCGAACACTGAATGCACTCATTTCAGCCTCATGCTGGTCTGAAATTCTCCTTTCATCCAGCTCAGGAAAATACTTTAAGCGACTGCTGAAATTACAACAGATTAGTTAATTGGCCTATTATTCCTAATTATTTCACTTCGTAAATGGTTGGAGGACACCAAGAAGAATACCAAGAAGCCGAGCTGTCACTCCCAGTACCCCGCTAGGAGACGGAGACACTGGAACAGATTTAAAGCGTTGATGTCCTCCGCTCTGGTTGCTCTGACATGCTCTAATCCGCCACAGATGCCTGAGAGGATCTCTCCCATCCGGGTGAACTTTCACGTCCCATCGAATCGGGCTTCATTAGTGTCTCAGATGCTGATTCCTGCTTGACTACGCATTCAGTTCGCAGAGACGAGTAAACAAAGACTTGTATGGAAATGGCTGAGGAAATGTCACGCAGCCCATACCAAAGGTTACCCCGTTGGAGTCTCATTATGAGGGATGCCACTGAGCACTGTAGGGCCGTTTGCTGGGCTGCAGTTTCCCGTTCTTCCCCTACTGAACTATTCAAAGAGCCTTCAGTCAAATTCCCTTCCATAAAATATCTCTTCTTTCCCATTTCAAATAGATTTCACAAACAAAAAATTGTCCTTCCCAAGATGTCATTGGTTACATATTGGATAATATGTTTTTGAAGTGGTTGTGAATGTTCCGATCTTTCTGCATAGCCATTCTAAGGAAGGTTAGAATGGTTGGAGTGAATCTCAGAAGGTTGGAGGGTCTGGGAAAATGGGAAGGCTGGAGAAGCCAACGGCAGATAATATTGCTTTCAGATTAATAAAGTTGTAGTATAGCCGTTTAATTTAATCACTCTAAACAGTTAACCTTGTACATCCAAGGACCACCTTTCACCTCCAAAACACCAATTACTTACTGTAGGTTTCTCTGAGTATATACATCCTTTAGTGTATATATATATATATATATATATATATATATATTCTTATCTTCTAAAAAATTAAAAACAAATGTTCTCAAAATATTACAATAAAGAATATATAACACAGAAATGTCAACCTTATGAATGGTATGTTAATTTATGCACTCAATACTTGGTCGGGGCTCCTTTTGCACGAATTACTGCATCAATGTGGCGTGGCATGGAGGCAATCAGCCTGTAGCACTGCTGAAATGTTATGGAAGCCCAGGTAGCTTTTATAGCGGCCTTCAGCTCATCTGTATTGTTGGGTCTGGTGTCACTCATTTTCCTCTTGACAATTCACTATGGGGTTCAGGTCAGGTGAGTTGGCTGGCCAATCAAGCACAGTAACACTATGGTCAGCAAACCAGTTACTAGTAGTTTTGGCACTGTGGGCAGGTGCCAAATCCTACTGGAAAAGCAAATCAGCATCTCCATAACGCTTGTCAGCAGATGGAAGCATGAAGTGCTCTGAAATCTCGTGGTAGATGGCTGCATTTTGACTTGGGA
>JAOVYW010000994.1:5838-16841 GCA_025775045.1 Hiodon tergisus | reverse complement strand
GTGTGGTTCGTCCAAATAGTTCAATCTTAGTTTCATCAGTCCACAAAACATTTTGCCAATACCGCTGTGGAGTGTCAGTGTGCTCTTTTGCAAACACCAGGCGAGCAGCAATGGTCTTTATAGTAAGCAGTGGCTTCCTTCGTGGTGTCCTGCCATAGATACCCTGCTTGTTGAATGTTTTACGTATTGTAGACTCATGAACAGAGATGTTAGCCAGTTCCAATTATACCTTCAAATCTTTGGCTGTCTTTCGGTGTTGTTTTCTTCGTTGTGCTCTTGGTGTCATTTTGACTGGGCTCCCACTTCTTGGTAGAGTAGCAACAGTTCAAAAGTGTCTCCATTTGTAGGGTGTTTGCCTAACTGTAGACCGGTAAAATTCAGAAGTCTTTGAAATCACTTTGTAACCTTTGCCAGCTTTATGTAAATCAACAATTCTTGATCGTAGATCCTCTGAAAGCTCTTTTTGGCGAGGCATGGCTCACATAAGTGTGTCCTTCTTGTTCAGAGCAAACTCCAAAAGTTTGAGGGGTTTTTATCAGTCAAAGTATCTGTAGTCCACACCTCCAAACTAATTTTCTTAACGAGACTCCAGGTGTGCTAAAAACTGACTCCAATTAGCTTTTTTGAGGTCATTAACTCAAGGGTTCACTTACTTTCTCCACTGCCATTTTTAATTTTTAATGAGTGTGTTCAATAATGACACATTATATTTGTCAATACTCTTGACTGAAATGAAGATCAGATCACATTTTATGACAACTTTATTCAGAAAACCATGAAATTCCAAAAGGTTCACATTTTCTTGCCACTGTGTGTGTGTGTATATATATATATATATATATATAATGTAAGCAAAGTACATCAAATTTTTTTTAATAGGGAGGGCTTGAATAATTTTGCTAGGCACTTAATTAGCAATTTGCTACATTATGTGCATACTCAATGTTTCCGTTTGATTATGTATTCTGTTTTTGCATTAATATTTACGTTGAATTTTTATTTGCTGCCAGCCAGTCGTAGAATGTGTTAGGATTGACCGTATGTGTACTGTTTTTGCATAAATTCTCTATCTTACTTGTTTTCATCATCTGCTTTTCTATCAATGTGAACTTAACTAAGATGCAACCCCAGATATTGCTGGCTGTGTATTTTAGTTGTTTCATGTAATAGAGCTATGACTAATTTGAGTAGGCTGTCAGTGCAAGATATCTAGAAAAAAACAAGTGCCTATTTTAAGCCATAGGGAATGACCAAGTTAACAAGATTAAACCCCACTTGTGATGAGCTTGCTATTTTGATCTGTATTACATCCCCACTTTCTTGGGGCTGTAAATATTTTTCTGTTTTTGGTTTTTCCTGTTTATTTTTGCCTAATTCCCTTTTGTTTTTGTATCATTCACTTGCCCCACAGATTGAGGGCTTGCAATGGAGTCTCTGTTTGGGGGTGAGCTGGGCCTGCTGGGCGGAGGTGAGGGACTGAAGGAGGATGGCTGTGGGGTTGGCTGGTCCAGTGCTCCCCTTCCTGATGATGTGTACTCTGCCTCCCACTTTGCCCTCATCACTGCTTACCACGACATAAAGACCCGACTTGCCGGCCTGGAACGTGAGAATACCGGCATCAAGAGGAAGCTGAAGATCTATGAGATCAAGGTGATCATGGCAGGTGTTACTCCAAGAGTGCATGGTGGGCATTGGGGGTTACAGATTGTAATTAGGACCCTAGCCGTCTTTATAAGAAAAAGTAAAATGCACTTAAATAGGTTAAAGCAGGTTAAAGCAACTCTAGTCTCTGAAATCAGAATACTCCTGTGTTTCATTTTTACCTCAAATATTTGACTACCTCAGATGTCAATACCATTTAACCAGTTAACAGTGAATTAAATAACATTTGGGTGTAGCATTAAACTTCCTGCTGATGTAAATATGTGTAAAAAAACACAATCGTTACTTTCAAGAACCAGAGCTATCAACATGTATTGAATGCCAAGCGTTGTTATCTAACATTTGTGATTGTGTGTCGCTGTAGCAACTCTATCCTGATCGTGCATAAATATTTTTTTTCTTTTGCCTTGCAAAAGTTTTCAGACCCATGACCAATTCTCTCATATAATTGAATTACAAATGTTACATTAAAATTCTGTTCTATTTGATATTTTATTTTAAAACACTGAAGCTCAAAATCAATTGTTGGAAGGTTGGTTTTATGTTGGCACATATTGATATTGATAAACAGAATAAATATTGAAAACAGAAATATGTTACTTGCATAAGTATTCAACCCCTGTGCTGTGGAAGATCCCAATTTACATAGACATTGCCCCAACAAGGACACAATTACCTTTCCATTGGCCTCCATCTGTGAGCCATTAAAGTTGCTGTCACTTTCTGTCATCATTTCCTGGAATAAAACCCACTGTTGAAGGATTATTGGTGGGGCTGTGCATCTGAAGGAAAATTAAGACCAAACAGCATTCTACAGAAGTTAGAAACACAGTAACACAAATGCATAGATTAGAAAAAGGTCAAATCCAGTGAGCTCTGCTGGATCAATAGTCAGGAAATGGAAGCTGCATCTCACCACCCAGGCTCTGCCAAGAACAAGCTGTCCCTCAAAACTCAGGGCTCACTCAGGGAGGAGACTTGTGAGAGAAGCTACAGAGAGGACTGCAATCATTTTGAAGGAGCTACATAGTTCAGTGGCTAGGAGTGGAGTAATAGTGCACCAGTCAACCTTATCAAGAGCTCTACATAATACTGGCCTCTATGGGAGGGTGGCTAGAAAGCCCTTATTCAAAACTTCTGTTTGTAGGGACCATGCTTGTCCAAACAAACTACATTTACCTCTCTCTAGCACCAGGGGTCATCAGTCAGCGTCCCCCAACTCCAGTGCCCAGTCACAAAGAAAGTCATTAGCAGGTCAAAAAAAAATCACGTTAATAGTTAAAAGCAGAGAACAGACATTTACTCTTCCGCTATAGCTTCTCTAGGCTTAGCTCTGAAAAGAGGTACCCAACAAACTCTACTGCATGGAGAAATCAGCACTGCCAACAAACAAAAGTCTGCCATGTAAAAAGCCAATGATCAAGGCACCTAAGTTTGGACTTATCCAAATATGGAATTATCATTAACACAGATCCTATACTATTTGAAGTGACCGATTCTCGCTATATCCGAACAACCTCGAAGCTGCAAACCAGACATGGACAATATGTTCCTGGGGTCTGAACCACCTTCTACCCCGGAAGAAAGGGCTTTCAGAGTGCAAGGAAATCCTGGTCGATGAGTTTGTATAATCCCAGGATCTAGCGAACCCCAGAAGTCAGGAACAAGAAAAGCCATGGAAACCAGAGGAAAAATCCCAAAAACCTGATGACTGCAGCATTCCAGCTCCAGGATAACCTCATGTAAGGCTACATCTGGGCAGGCATTAAAATTAGCCATGTTTAAATTCTGAATGTGCATAAATGTTTTGTTTGCAAGTTTGTTTTAGAAGCTATGTGTTAGCCTGTATTGTTTTGTTTCTTTTATTAACTATTTTGTTTAAAGCACATACCACTGCTTTTCTCCTATTCTCATAACACATTTTACTTAGCAGGGGCGGACTGGCAACAAAAAGCAGCCCGGGAATTTGCTGTCAAGCGGCCCCAGTGTCATACACCAAATTCGAACTGACACATGTTTCTATATAAATTCCTGATCTTCCTAATGGCCAGTCCGCATCTGTTACTTAGTAAACTGTTTTATATGCAAACTTTGTTTTGTGCATGTGGATATTTCTCTAGAATAAAAAAGCCATCCTTTTATTAACATTTGTGTTTTAGCCTTCCTCACATTATTGCGGTGAAAATATTCAAATGTTTATCCTGTGTTTTATGCCAGTGTTTTATGTTAACCTTCCATAGTTTTAGAAAGCTTTGCACTGGTTCAAATACTACCCTTTTTGCATTCAATCTGTCCCTCACAACAATACTGCAAACTGATCTCACCACAACCTTCATTCCAAATAGTTAAACATGTCGTTTTACCCCACCACATCTAGTCATTCAAATCGGAACTACCTCTCTGCCATTCTTCCACAAATTTCTTTGTCCACCATTTTGCATACGTGTGCGGTTTTCCCTATTGTTTAACCACCCTGTTAATAAATTATTTTTTTACCAGGTGTTTTGTGTTGATTTCATTTAAATATTGATTAAATTCTTATGACTATTCCAAGAGTTTACGCCTTCAGAGATGAAAAAAAACAAAAAAACAGCAATAAATGTTTCCTTGTGAGAGGAGCTGCTACCCTGGCCCAACATACGGTGCTGTGCAAAAGTCTAAAAATATCTGTAAAGCAGAGATGCTTTTAAAAAAATTTAATTAAAAGTTTATAAGTATAAAATAAAGACTAGCAGGCAGTAAACAGTAAAAGACTATGAGAAAAAACCATCAATAAATATTTGGTGTGACTACCCTTTGCCTCTAAAACTGCATCAATTCTTGTACACTTGGCATTTTGGAGAGCTTTCCACAGTTCTTCTACAGACTTTGGCTTCTGTATGTCCAGGTAATCCCAGACAGCTTTGATGATGTTTATATCGGAAAATTTGGGAATCTAAAAATTATTTTTTTCTACTGATGCAGAAGAAAAAGAAAACAAAAACATTAGTACATTTATGAAAAGCTATTGTGCCTAAGACTTTTGCACAGTAATATAATTAAGCACGGCTTGAGTTTGCCAGAAAGCATGACAGTGACCCAGCTGCAACATGGGAAAATTTATGCTGGTCTCAGATGAGACCAAGATGGAGCTAAGAGCTAACCTAGCTGGCGCAATCCTAACGTTGCCTCAAAATTCACCATCAGTATGGTGGGGGCAGCATCATGCTGTGGAGATGC
Source organism: Hiodon tergisus (assembly GCA_025775045.1). Classification (NCBI taxonomy): domain Eukaryota; kingdom Metazoa; phylum Chordata; class Actinopteri; order Hiodontiformes; family Hiodontidae; genus Hiodon; species Hiodon tergisus. Next base: position 11,960 of record JAOVYW010000994.1, on the reverse strand, counting down.
TTTTCATCAGTAGGAACTGGGCATCTTGTTAGAGTCAATAGCTGAAACAACCTGAGAACAACCTGAACTTCTGATCCCATTGAGAATCGGTGGAACTCTTTAAAAATTACTGTCCACCAACCAACCTGAACAACCTGGTGTAAATCTGCCAAGAAGAATGGGCAAAAATCATTCCGACACTGTGTGGTGCAAAGCTGGTTAGTACTTATCCCAAAATACTTACAGCGGTTATTGTAGCGAAAAGAGGCTTTACTAAACATTAATGAGTGGGGGTTGAAATCTAACGCAAACAACATATTTCTGTTTTTTTATTTTTCATACTTTTTCCTTAACGTAAATCCAATGTCACCTTACATTAATGGAGGTTAAAATAAAATATGAAACATAATTTCATAGTACCATTTGTAATTACATTATATAAGCTAATTGGGGTCTGAATGCTTTTCAAGGCACTTTATATTCAACAATATGACTATATGCTCCGCTTCCCCCAGTAAAACAGGCAGGTGGCTCATTTGATGGGAAGCTGAGGTGCGTAGCTTCAGCTATGTCCATTACAGTGGAAAATCTGGAAGGGACTGAAATGGCCTCTAAAGGGGGCTGGAGCTTTTTTTAAGCCTGTGTATAGGATCACCCTGTCACGGTGAAAGACAACAGATGAAGGGCATATTAGACAAAATATAAACTCAAGTCAAACAAAGAAGCAGATCCAGACTAGATAGTCTAATCTGCATTGTGTGCTAATTGTTAGAATCTCACGTTAGGGATAAAATTGAGATATTCTGGGAAAATATCTGATTTTTTTTTCTTCAAGTTAGTTATTACTGAAATTGGCCTTATGACGTTATATATTTAGATTTTCAGAAAGCTTTTGATAAAGGACCACAAGTTAATTCATAAACTTACAGATGTTGATTTAACAAATTAAAGAATTAAAGGGGATGCTCCACTCTTGGATTACAGATACTTTAACTTGGGAAGCACGGCTCTATTACCTTGACAGATCTTGACGAATTTGTCCTAGTTGTCCTGCAATTCAAACAATGTCTTTGCAAGGAGCTAGCTACAGTTCAGATCTCACAAAGTTTGTTCTGTCTAATCCCACACTCCCCCAGTTTAGCATTGAGTCAGGTGTGGCCAGGCAGAATTGATGGAAATTGTCTGTATTAAGATTCCATTCGCTTGCACAAGCTAGCAAACAAAACACAAGCACTGTTAAATACACACAGGCACAGACCCAGAACAGTGACTGCCACAAACCCAGAAGAGTGAAAACTGTATACGGCCCATTTTCTCAGGTAGTTAGTTCACAGGGCTGATATTTTATTAGATCCCTGTCATATTTTGCAGCAAAATTAACATGAACCAATGACCACAGTATATTTGCTCTAAATTTAGCCGATTATGTAAAAAACCCTCTGGAGGTTATCAGACCTGCCCAGGTAAAATTAGATAGAGATGTGTTTTATGTACAGCGTCTCTCTTTGTAAATCACCTGGATCATCAGGTAGTGGTCAGAATAAACTAGCATTTGAATTATTTTGCACAATTGTAAATAATTTACAGTTGCAGCAGAGGATCTCGTAATGATCAGTTATTAATTATATTAATTTAGCTTGTTTAATTTGTCTTATGTATTTATGTAGAGAAAAGACACTGGGGTAACTAAGAAGTTTAACCAATGTTCTCTGTCTCTACGCAACACCTTTGTTTCTTTGCAGTTTCCAATGATCAGCGAGTTTGGGGAGAACCGGAACTCGTATTGCTCCTTCGAGCCCAAGGAAACAGCCTTGCTGCAGTCTGAGAATGGTAGCCTGCAGCAGAGAGTCAACACGCTGACCCATGAGGTGAGCAGGAGTAGCGATATCAGGAGGATAGAGGTAGGGCAAACGGATTAGATAAGAAAGTCGATAGGTGATCAAGAGGTATGAAGGAAGAGATGATGCAATTAGATCTTATTAGTAGGATGTGATAGTGAGCACAAAGAATGACTAGCCAAATACGCGGAACATTTTACCACTTTAGGCTTTTGCTTATGGATGGAAAATGTACACATACAATTTATGCTCAGTAACTAGGCATCTGCCTCCTAACTAATCTATCATTACTGCTTTTAGACATAATGTTGTCTACCAGACGTTATTTATGACTGCATTAGAGTCTCATATGATTATTCTCTGCTCAAGCATTCCATGCACGTGAATCCTTCTATGTTATGTCTATTTGTCTTACTTTCCTATTCCTCCCTCAGCTTCTCCACTCATTCACCCTTACTTCATCCACATTGGTCTGTCTTCTTTTGACCTTTTGCATTCTTTGTATTGATCGTTTATGCTAATACGTTAATTAACTGAATTGCTGAGGATACACTCTTATCCAGAACCACGTACAATTTTACTGAAGCAATTCAGGGGCTCATCAGAAGCCCCAGTCTGGGACTCAACCCCCACCTGTAACCGTTGCCATGCTTATCCGTGTTCCCCTGTCAACTCTTTTGCTGAATGGGCTGAAATATTATTTGATGTTAATGAACACATGGCACATTTGACAATTATTCAGTTTTCCAAACTACCCAAAGATTAGTTGTGGTTTGGAATATACTCCCACCACAGTCCCATTCTTAACTTTTGAAAAAAGTCACGGATTGGTATACAATAAATGGTCTTAAACAATAATTTTTCAAGAAAGGAGTCAAATTATTAAAGATACTTTTGAGAATGTACAGCCAAATGCCACGCGCTCGTAGCAAAACAATTTTAACTTACTAATCAAATACTCCTTATTTCCCTTTCCAATCTACTCTACTCTTTATTTATCTTAATTTCTCTTCCTGCCCCTTCTCCTTACCCTTCCACCATCTCCCTCTTATGTTTCTTAGCTCCAGAAGAGTAAGGAACGGGAAGAGCAGCTTGAGGATGTGATCCAGGCCTATGAAAAGATCCACATGGAGAAGAGCAACCTTCAGAGGGACCTTGACAAAATGGTAAGTCATAGCATCCCCTGCTAGAAGACATCCCCAGGATTTTAGACTAGTGCAATATCTCATTAACCCAAGTGAACTTATATTGACAATAACCAGTCTTTGTCATTTTACTTTTCAATGCTTTAACAATCATGTCTTTCTCCTCCAAGACCACGCTGGTGGAGAAGCACATGGAGAGGATCCGGAGCCTTGAATCGGCACTAAGGCAGAGGGACTGTTCCTTGCAAAAACTCAACACACAACTGCATAGCAAAGACATGCAGTACTTGCAGTTGCACGCCAGCTCTAATGTATCCCACCGTAAGTCTTTAAAAGGTTTCATAGCGGTGGCCTTTATGTTGTATTTGTTTGGTGTTGTCCTTTGGCTCACATCTTGGTGTGGGTGTTCTGCAGAATTCTGTTCTTTAAGTATGTTCAGGAAATTGGTTTTAAAATTATTACAAATTAAGTATTTAATTCCCATCTAAATTTAAGCCTATTGTGAAAACTGCTTCCTTATATTTTTACCATTGTTTTTAATTAGAAAGGGATGCAATTAACTCTGCAGTCCAGTTATTGCACTCCTGACTTTGAATGAATGGATTAATTTGTTGGAAGTGTTTCAATAGAGTGGCTCAGTTGAGAAAATAACTGCTGAGCTTCAGAAATATTCATCAATTTTTTGTCATTATGATTATTCTCCAGCTACTACATGTAATAATAGTTAAACATTAATAGTTACAGTAGTTGTAATGGATTTTTGTGACCACTAACTATTTACTGGAGACATCACTGAAATGCATCCTCTGCTGACTGACAAAGCATTATTGAAAAGCAGCTGTGATCCAGTGTCCACAAGATGGCAGTACTGATCTACTAGATACATATTTGAGTTTGTGACCTTTTGAATTTAAGACAACCAAAGCTAGAAGTTTAGGTGTTTAATCTGTGCCACTACACCACAGTCTCATTACATTTGTATTTCAATATAAACCTTCAAGACTGTCTACTATCACTATATGTATTTTTTTGTTTGCTTAATCAATATGTCAAAAGCTTTGTTTGAATAATTTATTCCACTATTTCACCTTGTTTTCATGTATTAAAAACATTTGTGCAAATGCACTTATTATATTAGCCATAAGTATATACAATATGTAAAATATTGATTATTCAATACAAAAGTAAAGTAATTTGCTTTACTGTCCTTTAGAGAGAGCTTGCTTTTGAAAGAAAAAAACTTCACAAATGTTCAGTCAAACTGTACATGCAAGTATGTATAACGCCAACAAAGTTAAGTCTTTGATATGAACTAATTGTATATCTGTATTATTCATGCTCTTTACATTAGAAACTAAACTATTCTTTATAGTAAACTATTCTATTAGTTTTTATGTGTATTATCTGTAATATAAAGCATATGAAAAGCGATATATTGTTTGCATTATATTGTGACTGTTCTAGAGAAAAAGTGGTCAACCGTGAGGTTTTACTGGGTTTCTGAATGCATGCATACTTGTGCTTCCGATACTACCTTGTGTGTGTATGCATACTTTGTGTGTGCTTGTAATCTGAGAAGACTTCCGTTGTTAAAGGGAAATTATTGGATGTCTTCATGTGCATTTCTCAATAACAATGCCCACGCACATTTAACTCTGCTACTTGAAAGTCCACTGGCCCCAATGTGGAAGATATGTGTGTTTTGTGTCCTTGAGTTAACAGACTGTTAAGCTTATTTGTTTCAGCATGTGAGAGGGAAGGACGCTGGGCTCTTATGTACTTTTTTATTTTTATAATGAGAACGTATATTTTCCATTTTAGCTAGCTTAATTTCCATGATTAGGAATACCCAGTCTTTGAAAAATAAACCTGGCATTAATGCAATCCTGCAGGCGCAACGGTAATAATTTGAGAGTTTGTTTTGGTGGGGTTGCAAAAGACAACTTGGACGACAGCCAACATGCCAGTTGCAGCTAACAGTTGGGTGTTAAAATCCTGCCTTGATGGCTGCCAAGCACTGAGGCTGGCTTGTGGCAACAGGGTAACACACTTGGCACCAGACTCACGGACCATGTAGCGCTGCTTTCTTGCTGGTCCCCAGAGGCTCAACTTCTAAAGCCACTGTTGTTCTGTTTGTGACACTAATAAAACAGTTGTATGTATTTTGAAATGGATTTTCTGTATAAACATGATAAATTATAATGCAATTTTTCAATATATTTCTCCTCATGCAGTATAGTTTAGGAAATAAGGTATCTGTTATGAAGTGCATTGATAAATACGTTAGAAAACAGAAATGGCTTAACCGAGCAGATAATTAATCTGTAAATTAAAATAATGCCACTCTGAATATGACCCTCCATTTCTTTTTATTCTTTGAGAAAAAGTGGTCCTCTGTAAAACTGCAGTGAAGTCTGTCTTGCAAGATTAGCATGTAGTTCAGGAGGACAACTAAAGAGTTTCCCATGGTTAGGTAATAATCAGCAAAAAATGTTTATGTTTCCTCAGTGCTGGACTGTCCACCCCTGACCCTGCAGAGCTCCCGTAGCCTGGACACCTTATCTGATCTGAAGGTCCAACGGCTGGAGGCCGAGCTGGAGGGGGCTCGCCATGAGGCGCAGGGGGCATGTCAACGGGAGGATGAGCTGAAAGCACAGTGCGAGCGGCTGCAGGAGGAGTTGAGGCAGCTGCGGGATTCACAGAGGCAGAGGAGACAGGTCAGAGATAGGCCTGCAGGATATCCATGTTTGAGTACAGAAGGATTGTAATCTCTCCCAAATTTTTTGATTAACTGCTGTGTATGTATAATATCTTAACTTCAAGTATAGTCATATGCACACACCATGTCAGGCTTTGCTGTACCCTTACTTTCATAAATAAATACTTTCACAGACAAATGCTAATAGTAACTGTTTGAGAAAATGCCACACACAAAATACATTTGCTGACACATACGTACCAAAAGCATATGTAATTCAGTCCCTACATAGATTGCCATGCACATTCACCCACATTTACTGAGAAGAAAATACCACTAACCACCAACTGCAGATCAAAACAAGCCCAAACATAATTTTTTTTTCTTTTTTTCTTTTTTTCTTTTGCACCCACTCTGAGAGAGAGAGAGACACCCACGTGCATGTATCAGGCACAAAAGAAA
>JAOVYW010000993.1:3328-16843 GCA_025775045.1 Hiodon tergisus | reverse complement strand
TGAACTAAAGTCTGTAATGTAACAAAATAGGTAAAAAGCCAAGGGGGGTGAATACTTTTGCAAGGCACTGTATGTGAAGATAAACTGAGAACTAAAATTAGAAGAAGAACTAGTATAATTTATAGAGATGAACGTAGCGGAGACTATTCAATATTTACATATTACACAGTTTAGATTTTGTCTAGAGGAGTGCTGAAAAGCTGTTTATTTTGGTTTCTTCCTGAAAGGGTCCGTTGGCTTTACTATTTAGAGTTTTGTCAATTTGTTTGATTTAAAACGTGCAATAAAAGCTGTAAATCAGACCTCTGCCTGCCTGTGTCTGCCTGCTCCTGAACCACACACACCCCGACACACTACAATCTCCTTACTGAATGATGTTGAGGTTTGATAAATACGGAATGGAATGAATGAAATGATGTTATTTGTATTCATGGATATCATTTTCCAGTTCACTCCTATAACTGGTGCCCTTCAATGAGGGAAAACATTACACATGTCTAACATTCGGTTCTGCCTAATCTCATCATATTGTAATTCCTCCCGTGGTCAGGGATCCACCACCAGCTCTTCCACTTTCCAAACTAATTAAATCTGCCCCCTCTCCAGAAGCCACATCTTTCCTGCCAGGAAATGCGCCACACGTACATTCATCCATTATTTATGGAGGGCCACCTCCTTCAACAAACCTCAGGAGACACGGGAGATGGACGAGTACATAGCGAATCACCAGCTACCTGACCTGCTCCATTGACGTTTATTAGTTTCCATGACAAAATAATATGGCTGGTGGACAAGTGGTCCTGAACAAGATTGAGAGTAATCAGAAAATCGAGGGGGAAGGAAAAAAAATTACAAATACAAAAAAAATCAGTTATTTAATGCTAAATTTGTCAAAGATGTTCAAAGTTTAAAAGGATTAAAAAAAACTTAAGAAAAAAATGTAGTGCAATTATCAAATATTCAAATATTGTACTAATCAGATATAAAAAAATGTGATTTGTACAACATAGAAACTTTTTGACCAATAATTATAAAATACTAATACACATTTGTTGTAGGCATAGGGCAGAACTGACCCTAGCGAGCATTTATCTTAGTGACCATACACCCTGTAACACCTTGGGTTGGGGTGTGCTGTGACATGCAGGACTGCCACACAAAAAAAAATCACCAACTGGAGACAGAAACGCTGTCTTTATTACCAGGGCAGAGTTACAATAGTACAAGTACTAATCCAAAACCAGGTCAAATGAATATTTTAATTTAATGTATTAATTTTCCGCAATCCTCAAGAACAAGCTCAAAACTATCCTAACAAACTAACAACCACTTCTGCAGGTACCACCCCCTGCAGGTACCACCCCTAAACAAACCAGCAGCCTGTGGCTGATTGAACCATTGCCTTCTAGTTTACTGATTACAAGACTGAGGACTACTTGCAATCAGCAGGCATCAACTGGATGTCAGGTTTGGTGTTCTTAAAGGGACAGACTTAGTCTGGCTAACCACTGTAGTGCCACAAGTAGTGAACTGTCAAAGCACTCAAAACTTTCATAAACTGACACATTTATTGACACGTAGACGCCTTTTTCCACTTTGACTTATTAGAACACGCTAAACTTCATGGAGCTCCACTTCAGAGGTACAAAGTTGAGGAAATTACACTGAGCAGCCATAGCCAGCAATATATAAATAGTTTAATTCTGTTCATGCACAGGTTGTGTCAGTAAAATGAATCCATTATTACTACCTGAGTTGAAGCTAATATCGACAGTCAGTCATCCTAAAATACCCTAGTTTCAACGCATCTTTTAAAATTATTTATATACTGTCTTTTAAATGAGTAACAGGTAGGACCTGAGGAACCTAAGGAACTGTCAGGTTCACCGACATGCCAGTGTTATGTGTCACAAGGTGCGGGGCATCTAAGCAGGAATGAACCCAAGCGCGGCCCCCACACAGGCCGAGTCCCGGCCAAACACGGCTTTCGAGGCACAGCAAGGACTTAGTCCTAGTCCAAACTAAACATAACCTTTAATAACATGTGGACCCAGGTACACAGAAACAAGAACAATGTATCCCAACGACAAAATCTTTGTGACAGGGTTATAAGGAAAACAGAAACCAAGCTGAGAGGTGGAGGGCGAATGAAAACAAATAATGAACGAAACAGTACATGAGTTACTGGAATGTTAATTGATTAATTAGTTGATTGAAAAACGTGACGGAGCAACAGAAGAGGTGAAGGTGAACCATGACATTATGCTAGCCGGTTGCATGATGAACTAAAGGAAGGTTACGGTGCCTTTTAATTGAAACATCTGTAAGGAATTGTTTAAGGCCTACCTTTTCATGGCCACTAGTAAAGAAATATGGTTAGCGTAACTGTTTACGCAGCTCCGATAAGCAGGTTAAAAACACACTAGTAAAGTAAACAAAGCTCATAAAAGGATTTTTTAAATTTGCAAATGAAAAGGTTGAGCATTTTGTTTTTAATCATTGAGAAAGGTGGATATTGATCATGGTTGCGTACCTTGTTTCTTGTTTGATTAAAGCGCAATTTTAAACAAAACCCATTTAATGTTTGTAACAAGTACCCAAATCTCTGAAGGAAAATGTGGAATATTTACAGCCCAGTTTTAACAAACAATCCCCCACACACCCACACCCAGATTTAAAGAGATCCTGGCTCATTTTAAGCGACAAGATGTTTATATGACCTCTGGGTTTTCCAAACTAGACGTAATTATGGCCCAGTCTCACTGACCCCCAGGTTCGCTTTCTGCCCCTCAAAGGCAGGTTGGTCACAGGGGGCCGGTGTGAACCAGAGTTCAGCCTTTTCACAGCTACCCTTGACATCCTGCCCCAGCCTGTAATACAACTTGACAGGCAAACTGGCAAAACAGCACAGAACCCCACGCTCTCCCTGGTGGTGGGGTCAGACAGTTTACCGTGGCCAAGCAGGGGAATGAGGACCCTATTGCAGTGGTTTATAGGCCCCTTAAGCCTCCGGTGCCTTGCATGGCAAGGTAAAAAATTGCAACTGACAAAGTGCAGAAGACACTTCGCGAGCAGACACTCTTGCTACTTACTTGTCTGGACACAGACCAGAAGAGGAAACCACAGGAAATGAAGGGACCCATGCTCCCGCAGCCTTTTAAAAGGCCAGCTCGAGAGCACGGCGAATGGACAAGAAGGTGAGCGCTTTCTTAAAGGCAAGATGACTGAGGCTGGGTAGAAAATATACAACACTTATTATAAATAGAAAGCGCTATAAAATTCAATTTTATTAAATGTGATTGGCGGGTTGTCAAATGTTTTAATTGGTCCCTGTCTTATAGCCAGTCTTTATAATTCAATTCATAGCGCGATGAGCAATAGCGGAACTAAATCTTAACTTGACACAAAAAAAAAAGTAGAGACAATAAAGTGTAGTTTCTCGGATGTAGGTATTATGAAAACTCTGTATTGTCAACTGGCATGAGAAGCTGGGACTGCGAGAGTTCAGCGCGACCCCTCTTTTCAAAACAACCACCAGCCTCCATCATCAGCCTGACTAACGGGCGGACGGCTACTTACCAGCCTGGTTGGTAGTGATGTTGACAGAGGAGAACTGCGGGGAGTAAGGGCTCTGGTCGGACACGCCGTTGACGGCCTGGACCTCGAAGGTGTACTGCGTGTGGGCCAGCAGGTCGCTGATGTAGACGCGGGGCTCGGTCAGGCCCAGCTGCCGGGGCACGAACTGCACATTGTCCCCGCAGCGCGTGCAGGCGCCGCGCACCTCCCCGCAGCTCTTGCAGATGATGTTGTAGACCACGTCGTCGCGTCCTCCGGCTTCTCGAGGCGGGGCCCATTCCAGCATCAGAGAGGTCTCGTTCACGCTAGAGATCACGCTCTGCGGTGCGGAGGGGATGGCTGCAAAACAGGCCCAGGAACCACATCGGCAGTAATTCATCTCCCATAATTATATTATTTAGTTGGCTAGCACTTATCCAGAGTGACATTTGGGAATTGGCTAATTTTATTGTTTCCAGAATAGATGTAATTGCAACTGCTTTATGTAATGACTAAGGTAGAATGAATATAATTGGCTGTGAGCACGGGGCTGTGCAGTATCCACGTTTTTATAGTCATTGCTAATGGAACATATGTGATCCGGGCAATTTAACCTCTCACTTTAATAATTCAACCTGAGAAGTCAAGTCTGCAATGGAGTCAACGATGACATGGAGATCAAAGGGGTAAAGCAGCTCTTTAATTTGTCTTTAATTACTCATTGGGAGGAAAGAAAGTATTTTCCTGCACATATGAACCACCTAATTTCCACACGGAACTTATCGCTAAAGTGTGGTAGAGTTTATTCCTGCAGAATGTCAATGCAAGGTGATCATCTGTTCCAGAAGATAAGCGTGCTATGTTACGATGCGACATGGCTTCAGCTCATTACGTTAGGGAATGCGGGACTGCCTAGCTGAAAGGACGCTGTGCAGGCCCATGCCCACCTACAGACTAATTATGTGGCGTTAGATAATAAGCAGCAAGGGGCTGTTAGCTTCCTTAGAGCGCATATTGAACCCATTTTACAGAGCACAGTCACATTGTCGATATGCATGATTTAGTACTATATTAAATAACAAATATTTTACTGAGGTAGACATGAAAAAATATACAATTATATCATTTTACCGAAGTCCTCGTGGTACTGCGGAAATGTTTATGCATATGATTCAACAACTGATCCTGTCCCTGGTACATATGTCGGCCTGAAAAATCAGTCCAGCAATAACTGCTCCAAGGTGGGAACTGATTAGAGGAGCTCAATGTGAAAATAATTAGCTTTAAATGAAGAAGTAAACAGCCACAAAATATTCAGATAACACATTAACAATGATCAAAACTGCAGGTGTTTTAAATGTGCTCTATCAGGAGCACATTCATCCTTGAAACTGGACCCACTTAACTTTCCTATTTTGTGTATTAACAGCCTGCCACTGTTAATACACAACCAATTTTTCAGAAATAAAACAGTGCCCTTCATTCAAAAGTTAAACAGAACCATGTTGGAGACATTCATTCAACGTGAATTAAAAACGACTGCTTTCTGCAGGAGACTTTTGGAAATCTCTTTAATCATTTGTCTTCCCTGCATTTCAACACAGAGTAATAGCAAATAAGTCCTTTCTTTTATTCAGTAAAGTAAAAATGTGTTCGTTGGTCAGATTATCGTTATCGTTATAGGGTGTCATTGTGAAATATTTTCATCCAGATCTGAATGCTGGTTTTTAGTGTGACGATGCCCTTGGTGGTGAGCGGTTGGTACGTACTGGTGCATGGCATCTGGAAAGGGTCAGAGTCCGTTCGATAGTAGCCATTGCGGCAAACACAGTTGGTGGCCCCCTCATTGGTCGTGCGACTGTTGATTGGACACTGAGCACATGAGTCGTCACCCTGGGCTGGCTTGAAGAAACCTGAGGGACAAGCTGCATCCACAAGAGCAAAATATATGGATCATACTCTACTGGTGCACAGAAATCATGTCAAAAAATATTTCAATTAAAATGAATGCTGAGAGCTAATGATAAGGAGTTTTAAAAACTACAGAAAATAAGCACTCTAATTTCACAAAGTAAAATCATTCTATTCATATTTTAAAATGTTTAGTTTAGGTGTACCATTTGTAAGATATGGATACATTTTGTTCTCAGAGAAAGCTAGGGTTAACATATTATCATATTCTCCTATCGTAAATTAAACAGTGAGTGAGGAGTGAGGTGTAAGTTACATTTCAGCAAAATGGGTCTAGATCAGAACACAATTCTCCTAAAGTTTCACTCCAAATGACTTTTGTATTAGCTCAACATTCACATTACTACTGCATCTCATGGGTGTAAAATTAAAGAGCTTTGTTCGCTGGGGGAATTAAAAAACATAAGCTCAGATGGACCGGAGCTCTTGCAAACTTGATGAAGAAAAAGTCCAGAAATCAACAGAAATGTGCAGGGTTACATTCTGTCTGGATGTTCACAAAAGGACAGACAAACCTGATAGTCTTCACTTTCTGTCTCTATGTGCCCATAATAAAAGAGCATAGAGGGGGGAAATAGATGTGTGTGGCTAATGAGGTGGCCAAGTCAACCATTAACATTCTTAGGAGGAAGAAGTAGGAAGGACAGAAACTGTGACTGGAGGGGATGGACCTCAGTAAGCATCACCTCTGTAAGCTCTGACTTCCACCTGGGATTATTCTTTCCTCTGGCGCCCAACATCATAAGCGAATGTTTAAGGAAAGCTTGTTCCCCCACCAGTTTTCCTTTACGAACCCTAAGCTCTTTATAAGTTGTGATGAATTTCTGCCATTAGTAACTCCTACACTATAGAAATAAACTTTATGCTAACGTCTCTCAACCAGCTCCCATTAACCCAAGTCCTACTTTCAGCTGTTCCGCAAAAGCCCGCTCACTAGTGGTGCTCGCTACACCTGAGACCCATCTAGGTTTGTCCTTCCACAAAAAGGTCAAAGGCAAACATAAGACCCATGTTTGTATATCCCATGCATTATCCCATTCCGCCGATGGGGAGTTTGTTAATTCTGGCATGGTATAACTAATCCTGGGAATTAAATTAGGGGTCAGGCTTTGCCAGCTAATTCAGGAGAAACAGCGAGAAGGCAATTAGACAACTGGCATTCCAATTACCCCACACAAAGGTGCACACTTGATCTTCATTTACAGCTCTATATTTAATTCCCTCAAAGTATACTATTCACTGATTACAGTTTATAATGACTAGTGTTAGCAGAAAATACAAAAACAAATCCCAGAACTTGAGAAATTCAGTATCAAGAGGGCCCGAGGGCGGCCTTATTTCTGACATCACCAGATAAGGTAAGGCTAAAGAATATACTTGGAGATTCCTGCATTGCCGCTACATGACACACGTAGGTACTCGATGTCTGGTGCTGGACAACAATGGGACTATTTCCTTTGAAACAAACAACTCCCAGCCAGGCCAAGTGTAATTTAGAACATCCGTCAGTGGGAAACACCAGTGCCACATGCTGCAGGTGTCAACATGGGAATCAATTACTATACTGAGCCCAGGTCACCACACACTGCATCATTAAATACAACGGAGTGCGCTAAAGTCAAGCAAAGTGCATTTAAATTGCACTGCGATTCCCGGTCTTTGTTATTCAGTCTAACACTGTTGGTAAATCGGGTTTGAGAAGCATTTTCGCGAGGACCTCCACCAGCTCGACACGTCCACAATTTCTCTGAAGGGAAAAATGCAGATGGCAGATGTGGCACTCCTTGCCATGGCAAACCCAAACACAAACCCCATTAATCTCCATTACTGGCACCCTGTCAGCCGGCTGGAGCTTCCTGAGAAGGACTTCGATCAGGTTTTCTGGCTGAAGAAAACTCCACATGGAATAAACATGCTGAATACCATATTGCTCATCTGTGATATCCTGCCACTTTTGCTTGATGACCGCACAGATTGTTTGTTCACAAGATATTTCATTCAGGTGAGGCTGAGGGAACTATCGTTTGAATTTACGTCGCATTGTTGTTATAATGCATACCATCTGCAAATCTTTGTGTAACAATAACTTACATTATAAAGAGATGGAAAGAAAGAAAACATGACTGTTACTTGTGACAGTTACTATCATTTCATTTTTTTATTATCTTAAAGTGACCTTAAATACGGTCAAGCTTTTTTATTAAACAAAATGGTTTGATTATTCAGCTGAATTCACCAGAGCTTCAAATGGGAATACTTTATAAAGCAGCATATTTCCGCTTCGAAACTCAAAGAGATGGCATTTTACAGTTGCCTCTGGTATAGCAGGTCAGAAATGGACACAGGCTGTGATCTGCACCATTATTACATTGGTGCTTTATAAGGAATGTGGTCTGAGTAGCGCTACCATGCAGTATGGATTTTTTCACAGCAAACCTTATCTCAGAATGTGCCGTTTGTGGGGGGGTGGGAAGAAACCTCTCTAACCCCCCTGAGTTGGTCGACTGTAGTTAAAGAACTTGTGCGTTGACCGACAATGCAAAACAGTTTTCTCAGTGCAGGTCAGACTCGATCAACACTATTAGCATGTTCGACAGCATTGTGAACAGAGGGACACAAGGCATAGAAGGGAAGACTCAGTCTTCTCAATGCTCATGGTAGTTTAATGTGAACTATCTCGGTACTGGCTTTTACACACCGGCGCCACCTTTAAAAAGACTGAGCAACACCTTTTCTCCTGCTTAGTTTTATGCTAACATTGGTTCTACCATCATGACAAAATGACAAAACTAAAATCAATAAATCAATAAATCGAAACTGTTGATTAGATATGTTCCATATGTTTTTGGTCTTGGAAAAATGCATTAACAAACAATCTGGATAAGATCTGACCCAAGGGAGAGGCTTTGGATTGTGATTTTCTCATAGTTTATCCCTGCTTCTACAATATTTAAAATCTTTACTTGATGTATATTTTTTTGGATGAGAACAATTTCTCCTGTCCTTTCCTTAAACAATAACTCACACAAGATGCGGAGACAATGTTGTGTTCTAATTTTTGAACGTATTCAGATGACTTTAAGCTAGGGAAAAACAAATGTTGCTGTTGCTTCAAAACTCAAAACTTTATCTTACCTGCAATGACCGCTGAAATGGACCAGTGCTTGCTTCATTTGCGAAACGAAGGAACACATTTTAAACGAACCTTTACGGTTTCCACAAACTCTTTCAGTTTTGTTCCGTTAACCTAGTTTCAAGGAGGCAATAATGGCTGTGCCTTGCTTAATTCGCCCTAATCAATGCAAATTGAATTGTGCAGCTTGTTAAAACGAAGCTCTTGGGGATGAGTGAAATTAAGTACTCCGTTTCACGTAAGAGGGTTTGGAGGGCATAGGACACAAGGGATGAGTAAGGTCTCTGTTACCATGGTAACCTTACTACTAAATGTTTGATCGGCAAACTAACACGTTTTTTTTTTTTAGGTTTGCTGGACTGGTTCTATGGCTATTAGTCACAAAGACAGCACCCTAGAGCAGGGGATCTGTTATCTACTTCAAACAAAGAATAAACATCAAAATCTAAAGTGCCAAAAATTATAAATAATAAATGAGTCTAGAATTGTAAAAACAATTAGTACTGTGTTTCAAATAATCAATTTGTGGCAGAGAGCTCCTCACAAAACAAACATAAATCAATGTAGGATTGATCTTTTCTTGCTGAAATAATCGTAGAAAGATCACGTATCCCGGTCATAATAGTTATTTTCATTAATAATAGCAGTACTAACACTGTAGTAGTTAAACCAAATATAGTGACATTTAAAATCCTTTCAGAAGATAAAAGTTAACAGGAAGTTTCACTAAATGTAACCCCAGAGAGGATAAAGAGAGTAGTTCGGTGCTATCTGGTTTAAACCCAACACAGAAAAGACCATTCCTACTATTAAGCATGATAGTCCTTGAATCTGATGTGTGAAACTGCAGCCCCCACCAACTTGACAGAGCTTGGACAATAACGGCAATATAGAATTGGCAAGAAATGCCCCATCCTGGCGTGCAAAACCGGTAGAGACTCCTCCAAAATGACTTTTATAACTTATAATAATTTATAATTCTGCTGAGACGAACAGGGACAGAAAGTTCTCCAAAAAGAGATACAAATCCCACAGTAAGAAAAACAATTGCCAAACACTACTGCAGGCAAAAGGTGAACAATAGATATTTCAAGGGCAGCCATCCAGGAAACACAGAAAACAAGAAAAAATTCACCAAATGGAATCTATCTGTCTGAACATAAATATGTGTCTATCTAGTCAGTGCTGAGAAGAATTTAGCCAATAATACAATATTTAATTTATTTAATGAAACCAATTTTTCTATATTGCATGAGTATATCGCACAATGATTCTTATCTATTATTTGTTTCATATTTTGTAGAGTTTAAACGATAAATTCCCCTTCTGTGACAATTTCCTGTTCTTGTAAAATGACCCTTGCCTTCAAAAGTTTGAATGCCTCTTCCTCAAAAGGATCTGTTGTCCTTCAAGTACATGCTCAATTAGCAAGCACTTTTTTACAGTGCATGGGACTTTGTAACTTTTGGCTCACACTGGATGTATAAAGTACTAGGGTGCTGACAGATAAACCAGGCCAACAATGACCCTATTGTGACACTAAGACACAAAAGTACTGCATGCAGAAAGGTGAACGCACCAAGGTGTATGCATTGGCAGTAGACTTCACATTCAGTTACTACCTCTGCATCCTTCCCAATGAGCTACTGCCTGACTACAGATAGAGCATTTCATACAGTGCCTACAGGAGGTATTCACCCTCCTATGACATTTTTACAGCTTGTTTTGTTAAAACCTCAAATCTCTGCGCTTAAATTTTATTTTTATTTTTACTTTTATCCTTATCCAACGTGACGGAGCTTAAACCGGAGTTTGGATATAGGCAAATGGTTATAGATTTAAAAAATGTTGTCAAGGTTATTGCTAGTATTCTTCTTTGGAATATCAACAAGAATTGAAATATAAGCCATCTTGGATGACCTAGCACTTCAGAAGTAATCTCGAAACGGAAAACAAGGCAACCTTTTTTATCGTCTGCAGCAGTTTAATAAGGCAAATGCCACTTTTCACATCAGGTAAACACATTGATCAACACACTGGATTAAAGTGGATGGCAGTGTCCCGTTTGGGGTCCTGGACACATCAGGTAAACACATTGATCAACACACCGGATTAAAGTGGATGGCAGTGTCCCGTTTGGAGTCCTGGACACATCAGGTAAACACATTGATCAACACACCGGATTAAAGTGGAGGGCAGTGTCCCGTTTGGGGTCCTGGACACATCAGGTAAACAGACTGATCAACACACTGGATTAAAGTGGAGGGCAGTGTGCCGGGTGGGGTCCTGGACACATCAGGTAAACACATTGATCAACACACCGGATTAAAGTGGATGGCAGTGTCCCGTTTGGGGTCCTGGACACATCAGGTAAACACACTGATCAACACACTGGATTAAAGTGGAGGGCAGTGTGCTGTTTGGGGTTCTGGACACATCAGGTAAACACATTGATCAACACACCGGATTAAAGTGGAGGGCAGTGTGCCGTTTGGGGTCCTGGACACATCAGGTAAACACATTGATCAACACACTGGATTAAAGTGGAGGGCAGTGTCCCGTTTGGGGTCCTGGACACATCAGGTAAACACATTGATCAACACACTGGATTAAAGTGGAGGGCAGTGTCCCGTTTGGGGTCCTGGACACATCAGGTAAACAGACTGATCAACACACTGGATTAAAGTGGAGGGCAGTGTGCCGGGTGGGGTTCAGGACATATCAGGACACAACGTGCATAAGGAGCATTAAAAGCACGTGCCTGTTTCCATTTTTCCTTGTTGAGAGAAGTGGTCTACAGATCACGAAAGCTCTGCAACGTACACTGATAATGAAAAGCAAATGTTTTACGACCACAGCCAAACCTGAGACCCTTCAGCTGACAGTAAAATCCATTATCTTCAACCTCAGAGGCTTTTAAAAGTAACTTGATACGTATTTACAGCACACATCATAAAAAATAAAAATAAAAACTAATCGGTTTCTACTTTCTCTGTCTCTCCTCAGCTGAATAAAACATGAATGTCATCAGTCACATAAAACATTAAAGCGCATCAGAATAGGCGTAGTTAGCACTAACTGGCCCGACGTTTCACAGGGAACGCTTGACTGCACGCACAACTTTTATTTCTTCCTCCAGCGGTACCCGGTTTTGGCCATCGTTACCGAGAGTAAAGGGAAGCCGTAGAGCTGCTAGGCAGTGGCAGGAAGCTGCGTCCCAGAGCCACGCCTGTGATACCACCTGCTGGAGGCAGACGGACAAAGGGAGGGCCTTTGATCAACGAGTCCCATACTAGTTATTTTTCAAGGGAGTTATTTTTCAATGATCTGCATATGTTAAAGCACAGTCTGCAACACACAAGTAAGATAAAAGGTTTATCTCTTGATTTCGTAGACCCAATGAATCTATTGCGCCACAAGTAACAAAATACTATGCTGCTTCCAGAATATTTGAAGTTAATAAACCAGAAACGTTTGTGCAGCCCTAAGTTATCAGGCATCAATCATGCCATATTTTGTATTTAAATGTACAGTATCATTATCAGGTAAATACTCGGGACTAAAAACGCAAGCTGCCATTGCTGTTGTTCTGGCACATATTTTTTTATGACATATACAACACAATAGATTTTTTGTAATATGACCTCCTTTGCCCCTGTGGTTGTTCATGTGGTATCATACCTTTGCCAGGAAGAAGAAATTGAATGAATTTAAAAACACATTTTCTCCATCAGCTGTGGGTGCGCCAACACAGGTGTAAATCCGGTTCATTCTTCATGGCTGATTTCATTTCCACAGAATGCCTATTTTTCCTGTCTAGCTTTAAAGCAGGTGTTCAGATAGTCTGGGGTTGGGGAAATTTCATTATAGAAACATATCTGCTTCAAAGAAGCAGACTGGAGGCTAAAATTATTTTCTTTTTCAGCAATAGATATGTTTTGACAGTACCATAAGAAGAAGCTTAAAAATACCTCTAAGTGTGTAGAGAATTTGAACAGAACACGAATCAGAGCGTACGTAAAACAATGAGTCTTTTCAGCAGAGAGCAGTGGTCCCATCAATCTGTTTTGCCTCTAACCTGTCATGTTTAATGAAAAGACGACAGGCCTTGTAATGGTCTATTTATGTCACATTTTCAAGGTTTGTACGTTGTAATTCTGGACTGATACTATAAATCAAGGGCGTATACAGGAAGGAAGCGTGATGCTAAAAATAAAACAATATTGACAGAAATGTCTGGTCTCAGTTATATAAGCTCCACTTTTTCAGTTACATCTGGCAGGAGGATGGGAATATCAGATAAGCACTGTATTACTGTTTCACATCCACTGCTGTTGTGTATCTGTCCCACTCTGTCCCACAAAACTGCATCTCACCAGGCATCAGAACCATGTTTTCAACACACATAACTTCTGTTTATCTGCTGGAGCCAGGCCAGCTCCGCTCCATTCCGAGTGCCAGTCTGTGACGGGAAATTGTAATTAATTTCAATAAATAACTGCCCATAACCTGAATTTGGGCCGGTGTGTTAACAGATGCCTGGACATATTTTTAGTCCCAGTCCATCACTGGCAGGTGCCCTGCCTCTTGCTATATAAAGGTCCACCAATGTCAAGGCAATGACTGTAACACAACACATATAGCTCTATAATAAGCTAAATCTGAAGAATACCTGGGGAAAGTGCAGTGGAGAAGGGACAAAAAAATGTAAATATAGAAATTAACATGTTTCCCATAATATTTACCTTCACTAGGGGTTTAAATTTTTTTTATTAAAAAATATCTTATCTAACACAGAGAAATTAATAAAAAGGTTTTAAAAAAAGACATTTGTTTTTGGGGACATTTTTGTTTAG
>JAOVYW010000988.1:0-16851 GCA_025775045.1 Hiodon tergisus | reverse complement strand
TAGCAACATAGCCTGCTCTGATTGCGTTTGGATGTTCTTTCAGCTTCACAGCAATGCGTAAAAGGCCATGTAGCAACATAGCCTGCTCTGATTGTGTTTGGATGTTCTTTCAGCTTCACAGCAATGCGTAAAAGACCATTTAGCAACATAGCCTGCTCTGATTGCGTTTGAGTGTTCTTTCAGCTTCACGGCAATGCGTAAAAGACCATTCAGCAACATAGCCTGCTCTGATTGCGTTTGGGTGTTCTTTCAGCTTCACGGCAATGCGTAAAAGACCATTCAGCAACATAGCTTGCTCTGATTGCGTTTGGGTGTTCTTTCAGCTTCACGGCAATGCGTAAAAAAGGCCATGTAGCAACATAGCCTGCTCTGAAAGCTTTAGCTCTATCTTGTTCAGAGCATACCGGGATGTTAATATGAAACCTCCCAGATTTGGCTCATTATTGAGGTCATTTGCATCATTAGGCCAAATTAGCTCAGGGAGGCAGACACAGCATGGCCAAAGAGAGAAAAAAATCCTCACGCTTTCCCTACTCTGCATCTAAAAAGCCCCATTGATGTGGCACCTTTAATTTTGCCATCCTGATGAGTTAAAACGGATGAATAGTTGTCTGACCCATGATTATAAATTCTAATGTTTGGACGTAGCCATTTAAAGTCTCTCATGTAAAAAGTTTTTGGTTTGCATGCTCCTGAATCCCTTCTTTCTAGCATATTTCTTTTTGAGTAGAAAAAAAAAGGTTTTATTTTGTGTTATCCGCGATATCCGATATGCAAATGACAAATTATTGGTTTTGTTTTTTTGGAATCAGATCTAGGAAATATGAAGTTTTTAATTCTGAATGGAGCCCAGAGCTGCGTGCAGCAGTGACAGAAACTTCCCAGAGGGACTGGGGAAAACAGTAAAGTGAAAGTGTTATTGTCAGCGTCTGCCATCACAAACACATTAGCTCCAGCAATTTAGCCCATGGAAAACAAGGCACTTTGAGAAAGGAAAGCAAGGTGGATGTTTCCACACAAACAGCGGTTCTTGTGTTAACGAGGGAAAGGAGACAAGATGCGGCGAGATTATTTTCCCCAGTCATTGTTTTTATTAAAAATAGAATACCACGGCGAAGAGAGAACCCGAAGAGCACAGTTATTTAATTTTGTATCATTACTAGATTAATCTCATTTGCATTCAAATGGAAATGTGTTTATTTGCTTTGAGACCAAAAGTCATTATTTTCTACATTATTTTTGATTATTGTACAGAGGCCCTGTTTTATTTTGTATGAAAATGTCTGCCTGGGCGTGTGGCATAGTGTTTGAAGGTTCAGTGAAGCTACACTTTTAGCGCCGCCTGGTTAATTAAGATACAAAGCAGCCCATCCAAAGCCATCTGCTTCCTGTCTCGACCACTGTCACTCCAAAGCAGCCACCGCCGTACTTACTGATCCGCGGAGAGACCAAGTGCTCAGAGTATGGTACACAAAAGGTCAGGATTATTTAACATACACTTGATGTGCATAAAACTGTCAGTCTTACCACTGGAATAGGAGTGTGACTTTATCCCTTTCCTTCATTATTGAGTGGTATTTCATTTCCTTTATTACAGAGCTTATCCTGTCAGCAGGTGCCCGCCTCAACCTGTGCTCACTCCAAATGTCAGCCATTCAATTAATTGCATTTAATCATTTTTCTTCAATTCGAGAATTGGATTTCTAATAATAATTCAAGTTAACTCAATATATCTTCAATTAAACTGGGTTTATTTTGGTTTATTTTCTAATAAGATCCCCAACCTAAATAGCTTATTTTTTTGATCAGATCGTCTCTCTGTGAAGATATATGTAACGAACAATGGATTTTGTGTTAGGTAATTC
The DNA here is from genome assembly GCA_025775045.1 of Hiodon tergisus. NCBI lineage: Eukaryota > Metazoa > Chordata > Actinopteri > Hiodontiformes > Hiodontidae > Hiodon > Hiodon tergisus. Next base: position 14,986 of record JAOVYW010000988.1, on the reverse strand, counting down.
ATTCATTTTCAGCAACTCCTTATCAAATTTCAGAAACATGGTGGGAGGCAGGGAACACCCAGGAACCCAGTCAAAGAAGTATAATTCAGGCTGGCAGGAACAATACTTTTATAATCTTATTTATTATGTAAATAGAAGTAGTGTATCCCAGTTTTGGGATTAGGGTTAGGGTTAGGCTATTTTTTTTAGCAGCTCAAGATGTCATAGTTTTTGTGAAGAAGTGGAAGGATGCTGAGGTTTCAGGTTTAACAAACATGTTTAAAAGTAAAGTTTTGAGTGTCAGAATATGTTAAATCTGTCTGGGTTTAAAAAAATAAAAACAGGTAATCGTTAAATCTGGAGAAATCGGTACTTACTAATATAAGGACAAAATACGTTTCCCCTTGATATGGCCCAGTTGTATTTAATTTGTATTTCAGTGGGCTACATACTGTATTACAGGGTAATCTTTAATGTAACACGATTAGGCTGGAAACAAGAATTATGATGGTAGTGTTAAGTAAGACCTATTCATACCTTTTGACATTTATGTTTGAGTCTGGTTTTTAAACGCAGTGTTCAGTGTCGCAAAGTTATGCAGAACTAAAGGAAGTTTTGTTCTAATAGTCTAATAGAATTTGGTATTGCTTCAAGGAACATGTGTAAACACTTGAGAAAAAACTGTAATCAGACTCACTCCAATTAAACCGTGTTTTGGCTGTGCCTTTAGAATGCTGTTAGCATTTAAATATGACCGGTTAATCATTATTTAATACTTGCTCTAATTCTCTCAATCTAGTCTGTTTAAAATTGCATTGTAATTAATTTCTCATGAAGATAAAAAAATTTAAATAACAACAAAATGTGAAAGAGTATTGAAAGTGATTTTACTTAATTATAACCATAATTTAAGTCTCATCTAACATAAAAACAGGCCTAAATGACAATTTTCTAACAAGGGGACTACACACCACAAACAAAAGAGTCTGAACAGGTTAATTAGCACAGCTTTAAAAAACAAATCTGCCTTATATTTCCCTGCAGAAACATTGAATTATTCAATGTATTCAGCTTCCATTTTTAGTCGATGATAACAACGAGCTCCAGCTTTACTCGTCATTAAGTTTTGGTGCCCAATGCCTCCTTAGACTGGTTTGGCATGTGTGTATGCCCATTGACTTGACAGCCATTATCTGCCTTGAGTAGAATTCAATGTGGATTTGAGTGTGTGGATTGATATGGAACTGTGAGCAGGCCATTTTTGCTGGTACTACATTATGGCCGCGTGTTTATATGATTTTAATGTCGACCAGAAACCACCATTTATGTGTTGTATATGCTGTAGTGTAAATGGTTAAATGTAGAATTAAAAATGCTGGTCAGTGACTAATGAAACGGATGTTTGAAATAAGGGTTGTGATTGAGATCATGTAGAAAAATACATTTTGTTCCTATTGCACCAAATGCAATAGAAGGCAGCAATAATATGCTGGAGTAACCAGTATGTAATTTCTCATATAAAAAACAGTTTGATCATTATTTCTCATGTGTGAGATTGAAGCCTGCCTCTCTGTAAATTACTGAGAGAAAGCTTGTACCTACAAGGACGCAGGTTTGAGAGTACCTTTTGAACCTTATTCATGTTAAGGACAGCAATGGCAGATGAGAGTCAGAATACAGAGGCTAGGAGCCTCTGTATAAAAATATAAAAGTCTGAACTTTTACAACCCACCAATTGCATTTGACTGCATTTCATTTAAATAGAAAGCTCTATTTAATACAGTTCTGTAAAGTGTGATTAGCGGGTTGCCATTTATTTGATTTGGTCTCAGCCAGAGTCTGATATCACAAACTACTCTGCAGACTTTCTGGGGATCTACTCAATTGCCTCGGAAAGGAGCTTCCAGCATAACATTGTCAGGATAGTCAGGCCATGCTTTTTTTCTCTGTTTTGTTAGGTATGTTGAATAAGTACCTCAATAAGGTGGATTATGCCTCAGGTAAAACTAAAGGTCAGAGAAGTGTCTTTTCAGCTACTTCTCAAAAGCCCTCTTCTCTGCCGCCATGCAGGGTCAAAATGTGATTATATTGCTGCATTATCAAGGGAAATAGAATCAGCTACTCCTTTAACACGTTAGCTGTTTTGACCCATGACACTTTTAAATTGGAAAACAGGTTCATACAATTCACAGTTTATCGTTTCCCTTACGTTGAAAGAAGTTAAAATCCCCTATAGAAAAACAGAGCCCTGCGGTACATGGTCTTTCTGAACTGCAATGATTGTTAATACAGGAATGTGCGAAATAGATTTTCATTTGAATAATGAAATAACTATTCAATTTCAACGGTGGAATGGCAAGTCATTAACAGATTGAAAAAGCAATTTCTCGATGTTATCTTTTTTTAAAGCTTCAGCATCTTTAGTTTAAGAAATGAAAGTCCTGTGTTGTGGATTTAGCTCTCTGAAGCACGGCTTGGGGAGAGAGAAAGGGTGGCGTGCTACTCCTGTCAAGGCCTAACACTCTGTTATCTCCCTCCTGTGAGGGAAAAAGGAGCATTCCATGCTGTTTGGCTTCAAAAAAGCCAGTTAATTGACGCACGCACGTTCTTCTTTTCCTAAGCAGTGCTGCTGGAACACACATCAGTCAATCTGGTTTCACAGTATCAAAGCCGAAAATGGATTTGTGTCTCTTTATGGATGAAAAAAAGCCAGATGTCCAGATGAACTGCAGTCTGATCAAAGTCAACGAATAGCACATATATTGTCTCACGTTAAATAGCCGATATCCCGGCTCAGTAATTTGCAGTCTTTTTTTATTTGCAGTAACCCGGAGCAGAGTCAGTGGGCCATCAACTTGCTGCCCAAGAGGAGGCTAATGGTGATATGATGGCGTGCTTGTCAGCTAGGTTTTGTCACAGCTGTGACAGCAAATCTGCGGTGCATTCCTGGGAATTGAATGGATTTTGGTGACAGTCTAATTGTTTTATGAGACAGTTAGATCCAGCTGTGCTCAAGGACAGAACGTCTGTGAGCTGAGCAATAAGTACGTGTCCGTTAGCCTCAAACACCTTCTGTTGGGAGACTAAGTGATGTGGTTAACATGCACAGCCAGGTCCCGCACTTAATGTAACGGCTCTCTGAATCACCACAGCTTCCGTCAAATTAGATTACAGATTTAAAATTTGGTTCTGTCCAAACGCGTCTTATAAAAAGCAATAAACCTTCCCTGTGCTACTGGTAAATTAATTATATTAATGCCATTGCATGTTTAATACAGAATGGTCAAAAAAGTTTTTGGGAAAAAACCCATCGTTCAAAACGTTGTACGTTCTTCACCCGACAATTTTCTAAATAAAATAATAAAATAATAAATACAATAAAATACTAATGCTTTATCTTTAGTATCAAACAGTAGTGTACATTTCTTGTTCTTACTGCATTTTACTGAATTTAAAAGTAAATATATAATGTGACATTTATATTTATGTATAGATATAGATGTTTAAAGTGAATTACAGGGTGATCAAGGCAAGGTATATTTGGCGCAATAAGAAATATTCTGACAATACAGATTACATTAACAAAATAAATTTGACTGCTACAGTTTGGCTTAATGAGGTCTCAGCGAGTTCCATACTTAGTCAAGAACTGTATAATTGAACTTTAAATCTTTCAAAACACTGAGCATTTATCTGAAAGGACTGCATATAAACGTTGTGCCAGATGAACTAGGTACGACTGTGCAAGGCTGTTGTCTGTCACCATCCAATAAATATAAGCGTCTGTGTTCCGCTGTCACTCACCATCCAATGCATGTAAAGACCTGAGTTCAGTTATCACTCACCATCCAATGCATGTAAAGGCTTGAGTTCAGTTATCACTCGCCAGCCAATGCATGTAAAGGCCTGAGTGCAGTTATCACTCACCATCCAATGCATGTAAAGGCCTGTGTTTAGATTACCCGTGCTTCTTGAATGTGAATTCTCCTTTCCACCCTCCCACCCACCTGCTTGCTGGAATGGCGGTCCCCCCTGACACAGCCAGGGTCCAAGCGCATCACTGTCAAGATTTTTATAGGTGACCTTCTGACAGGAAGTTCAATTCCATGCAATCTTTCAGAGAAGAAATATCAAACATTCTTAGTTAAAAATTAAGCCAAATGGCAATAATGTGATCCATATAGTGTGGCACACTTTAAAACATTTAAATCACTAACTAAAAGTTTTAGGTAATCTTTTAAGCCGTTTGGAGTTGTTATTGTAAAAACATTGTCTTGTATGTTAAAGCATAATTCAGTCTGCAGTCATGTGAGAAGTTTTGAAGATAATCATGTAGTCTGGATAATGTGTGATTGTTGTGTTACCATACACAAGGATTCTTCCCTCAAGCTATCGAAGTGAAAATAAATGTGCGTAACCTTGGCAAGGAGTGCTTAAACATGTTTTGTGTTTGAGCTGGAGCTATGCATGTAGAATGTGTGATTACAAAACGGAATACAATGACTTCCATTTTCTATTCATTCAATGGCTTTAGGGTTACAGTGATGCGGTGGGGGAGGTCTAGCAGTCTATCAGAAGCCCGCACAACGTCCTGGTCCATCTCTGCACAGTAAGCAGGGGAGCAAAGACGCAGGTTAAGCCTTTGTGCCAGACCTTCCAGTTTACGTCTCCCTGCATTGTTGTAAAATAAAAATAAAAAGTCAATGTACGTGACTCTGAAACCCCAATTGTCGGTATTACACTGAACAGAGAAGGTTAGCACATGTGTTAAGATTCAGCCGTTGAGATGGTCCTCGAGAAGGAGCGGTGCATTCACTCTCATTGACGTCCTTGACATGTGTCATTGTATCTTCCTGAATAGTCAGACTCTATTAAATCTATTAAATCTAGATCTATTGTCCCTTCAGAATATCTATAGTTACTTTGCAGAACTTGATGTACCTCAAGGAAAAGGCATTTTAAAAAGTAAACTGTGAGAAGAGTAGGGTTTAAATATTCTTGATTGGCTCTGATGCTTTATTTTAAGCTATGTAAACATATGGTTTCTTGGACTTTTTACACGGGGTAGATATGAATGTATCTAGTGGAAATGTTTTGAAAAGTATCACGATATACCATTAGCATAAGCTTGAAGTATCAGCTTATTAAAAATGTCTTTATTTTTCTGGCACACCTAGAGAAGCTGGGGCTTTGGGAGCCTTTACAAGTGTCCTTGCAAGCCTAACATTATTTCGCCCCCGTCATTATCATGACAGTGCATACCAGCAACTAATGAATTTTTCAGTGCGTTATGCCACGCTGAGACAGTTCCAGTGCGGCTGGAATGGTCCGTTGTCTAGGTTGTGCCTGATTAACTCCTTAAGATGAAAAATGACTGACTTGTTTGGTAAAGCCACTTTACCAAGTTCCGTCTGAAACGTCTGTACTTTATTTTATTGGATGCGATTTCGGACCGAAGATAAGCAGTGGCAATATCCTTACAATGCATTTTCTCTACGGTGATTAAATGAAGATCTTGCATGTGGAGTGCTTTCTCAGGCCTGGACAAACGAGGCCTGTGAAAGATGAGTCATTGAGTTGGGGTGAGCGTAATGGATTAGTATTGAGTAACGTGTTGCTGTTGGTAACGGTTTATTCCAATAGGTGTATAATGTTCTGCTATATAACCAATGGTCGTGTTATAATGCGACATTAAAACCTGTTGAGTGTTTAAGCGGTAGGCTTTTTCAAATCTAGTCGCCCTAATTTTTTTTCTGATATATAGCAGAGTAGTTTCATGGAATTTGCTGATGCAAGGTGCATAAATTTGGGAAGGAAACGTAATTGAACTGGTTCAAGGGTTTTATGTCAGAAAATCTTCATCTGGTGCAATTAGTGAAGCGGTTGGTCTCTGCTAATTCTGCTTCCCCACAGCTTCCATGGAGTTGAAAGAAATGCTTCAGAACATGATTTATGGCTGGACCCTTTTCACCCATCTCACTAATGACCAGTGAAGTTTTTAGAATTAGTATCTGCACACAGATTGACTATCCCCTATATCAAAAGAAGCCGCTAACATTTCATTGCCGCCTCACAAGCCTAAACACTGCAGCGTTACCATCTCTGAGTGGAGTCATTAAAGCTCAGCGTGTGGTCCCTCTCGGTTTCTGTGTTTCCCATCCAAAATCTTTTCAACTGGAGTGTGTGGGATGTGCGACTGAACACTCCATGGGGCTTAAGAAGCACTTATTGCTCTGTGTCAGTCAGGTCTCTGACTCTTGACTGACTTCTGCTGCAACAGTAGAAGAATTCATCTCTCATTTTCTGGCATATTTATCTATTTTTGTGCTTTTTCCTTGTACTCCAGCAAGGGGTTAATTTTTACTGTTAGTATGAAGGATATTAGTTGAAGCTTTTCATCTCACATTGTCTAACCCCCCCATTCCTGCCACCACCCACCACAAATGCAATGTGAATTTGACTAGTATTCGTAAACATCTTCATCTTTGTGCCTATTACAAGCTATATTCCAGACTAATTAAATATTTTGTGATGTGTTCATCATCCAGCAGAATGTACAACAGAAGGGATTCAATATTCACAATATGATCAACCAAATCATTTTGATGAAATTATTGCCCATTAAAATGATGTGATAGCACAACTGTCAGTCTCAATGGAATATAAACAAAAAATATAGCCGCACTAAGTCATTGCAGCCTAGTGGAAGTGAATTCTGGACCTCAATACCCAATGGACATCCCAAATGTTAAATCCCCACAAAGATATATAGACAGTGGCTTCCATTTTCACAGGAACTTACTGTTACATGGTCACACGAAATGTGGTAGATTATGTGCACCAGCAGAGATGGACTGGGGATGGATAAGAGGCATTTTTCAGTACCATGTATAGCAGCTGTTTTCCCTTGTGGTGGCCATGCATGTTAAACCTGGGGACTGAGAGCTGAACAATTCCAAGCAGTGTTTTCACTCCCATGTGGTGGTGAAGCTAATGTTTAGAGGCTCTTTCACTGTTGTCACATTGTTTTTTCAGCCTGCCATCTGCTTTGAGGTGCTGTGCAATTTTCTGTACAATCTCGGTCGGCCAATAGCGCTGTGATAGAATCCTGAAAAACAAATGAGCATTATTTATTTTATAGTGTGCCTAGCTGCTAGAGTGAAAATAGTTCTGCAGACAAATGGCATTTGTTTTTGAGTGTCATGCCTTTTTTGTCTCCTGAAAAGATTATAATTGGGGTCTGTCCTATGAATCAATATATCATTAACGGTTGTATTGAAGTAAACATAATGACATGTGTGCTTGCTGCATTTAGATGTTTAAACATTTGTTTTCATCTTTGCTAAACAATTCTCTTTTGTGTTTTAGTCTGAGCTTTTATTTTGAGCTGTTGGAAGCATCTTCCTCAGGACGACAAACTGACTGATTGGCATGTAAAATTATACTGTGGTAATTACTAATGGATGCTTGGTTGACCAATTAGCCAATTATCCACCTGGAGGAGCCACCACCTCACTTCATTTCTCTTTCATCAAAATAACTGGAAGGGTAGAACAGGAAAAAAAAGGGGTTGTGCAAAAAGAGAATTTCACAGAGTAACTTCTTGGAGATAAAATTTGAAAGGAATTAACATGAGAAGGAGCCTTTATCGCCCTATCCCATCACTGCAATCATCGGTTTGTTTGTTGTTCGGTGGCAGTCTGCAATTGTGTGAAGCCTGATTGTGCTCTGCGAGCTTCGGCTTGGGAGGATTAACGAAATGTAAATGAGCACAGCCTCCGCTGCACGCTTCTGACTTGCCTCAAACATGTTGCTTTTTTGCGGAGTTAGCTGTCTCGAAGCTCGGGTGGAGGAGACAGGTGCCCCTGGAACGCCACGGGATGTTACACTGGTGTCAGATTTGTGCGAATCGAGCCTGTGTCAGCCCATCTAGAGTGAAGAGAGGGCAGCGTAGTTGTCCTTAAGAGGTCTTGGCCTTTTAGAGATGTGGTAACTTCTCTACCTTCGGCTCTGGAGACCGGTGTTCAGATCTCTCCGTGGTCCCTGGTAAGTTACCATGCATTAAAAAAAAAAATTTTATCAAAAAATGTCTGTGACTACGCAAACAATACTTATAATAATCACCGAACTGTACTTATATTTAAATATAAAATGCTATATATTTTTTATGCAGTATGTATGTATAAAATTGTTGGCCTAGTATCTGGATTCATATTGTATCGTATAGTCTTTGATAGATTATCTATGTGTTACATGTAGCATACAAAAGTACAGCACAGGAATGCACAGATGTTTGCTTATATAAATATACCATAATCTGGCTGGTACTGGAGACTTCTGGAGGTGCAGGCAGCTGACATGGTTTGACCTCTGACTTCTGAGTATTGGCCACCTCATTAGCTGATTTGATATTTCTGATCCATTTTAAGTAAAGTTCACATAAAGGCTTCACTTAAATGAACGTGATGATACTGATCCTGCATAGGCAGTTCTGAGGGAGTCAGTCCCAACGGTTCCCACAGAAACAGTTTTGCTCATCAGTGCCTGCAGAGGTGGTCTGATGGTCTCGAACAGATTTAGCACATCAAGTTCCTCTGGTGTCAGGGTACATAATCTAGAATTGCAGACAGCACCTGTACAAAGTCTGCTTTTAAAACGTCAGGTGTCTGATATTTCTGATTCAAAATTCGCTCCTGTTAAATTGGGAACACCAATTTCCAGTGAGAAGCAATTTTTTTTATTTTACTTCTCATAAAATAACATGTTGTGTTACTTGTTTTAAAGCCTAACTAGAATACATATCATTTTATTTTTCTCATATTCTTCAAATCTTTCTACCATTGATCTTATACATTCAATGCATCCAACCTTTGATGTGGCTGACCACAGTTATGTCACCATAGCTATGAAGTGCTGAAGATCATTTTGATTTTTCATGTTTTAAGTAAATTAAAATGATCTCCAGCACTTCATAGCTTTGGGGACATAACTGCGGTCAACCACATCAAAGGATTAAAGAAGAGAGTCCTGGACATAGAATGCGGTATGTGCTCTAAATACCACATGACCTGTCACTCCGGCAGCAGATTAACACGCAAGGCACTGTTGTGGAGCTGTCTAAAAGCAGATCTCCAATAGACTTAACCTGCCATTTCCTTGTCAGCAATTAGGATTTAAAGAACTGTGGTTAAACGCAGAAAAAAACGTATATACGATATACCCAGTATACCCTATACTTTACTTCATGGCAATACAAATCTTGCTTTACTGAACTGAAGCCCCCATGCATTTGTGCTAGCTACTCAGCCAAGTGAGGGAATGCTGGTTTATAATCACTGATGTATTTTTCATCTTCGCACTTTCTCAATTTTGGAACATGAATATAAATTAAATCAATGCAATCGCATGTAAGCAAAGCTCTGCGCCGTCCACAAAAGTCTCTGTTTATTTCTGCACTTCTGAGAGGAACTCATCAGTGTTGGCGTCAGCACTCGGAAACAGCGATAAGACGGGAGGAATAATTACCATGTGATTCAGCAGAGCACTGTGAGATCAGGGCAATATGTGAGCAACAGAAAGATTCTGTTACCATTTGCCTGCACTCGTGGGACAACAAGCCCCCTGAGTAGACCGGGTGCTGGTTGTGGAAAGGCCCATGTGTGTCCGTGGTTTGAGAAGGAACACATGGCTGGTCAGAGGGAAGAAGCCTAAGGTCACTCGAGAGTCAGGGAAGAATTGTTCTGTGCGAAGGGCCTGACAGAAAACACCTTGCGATATCTGCAAATTGACATAGAGCCAGAGAAGTCAGAGGCAGCTGTCTGTCCTGGTAAATCACACAAAGTATTTGTAGATCCAGCCAGACTATTTCAATGGATTGAACTACCTTGAGCCTCACACTGGTATTGATTTGAGTTGAAATATCGTGGGCAGGAGCAGTCCTGAAGATTTCCATCTAGATTTGTTATCGGGGTAGTCACTAAACGGGGAGGCTTGTAAGGAACGTGTAACTGTGTTGTACTCAGCGTCACATGCTAAGCATTTCTGTTTGATGTTTACCATGTGAAAATGTTGCCACCGCCTTTTAGACTGAGAAGCTGTGCAATAATTTTGACGGCCCTTCATCTGCCTTGGTTATGGAGTTCTCACCAATCATAACCAGGTCAGGTCTAACTAGTCTTCCAAAAATAGGCAATGTTTGCAACTAACAGATAGAAGAAAAGAAATAACGCAGGCCTGAATTATGAATAATGGTGCCAATAATAATGGTGAGTCTGGAGATAAATGCGGGTTTTAGTCGACTCCCATTAGCACCGATACCAGCCTCTTAACCAGCATGATTTTGGGATGGAGCCTGGGAGGCGGGTCATGGGAGGCGGGGCCTGGGAGGCAGGCCCAGGGCAGCGACGCTGTCACCAGGATGGAAGGGACAGACAGAACCAGCCAGGCTGGACCGCAAGTCTGAAAGGAGCCGAGAGTCGAAGAAGCGTATCCTCCAGAGAGTTGTCAAATTGGAGGGGAAAAAAGAGGCCGCTCTGGAGAATCCTTTATCCATTGAGGCATGGTGTTAATAGAAGGAGAAAGAGGGCCTTTGTGAATACAGGCCATGTAGAAGGATGCAAAACTAATTATTTCCCTTGTTGATGCCTAAGTCTTGAGAGTGGGTTTTGTGCAGGAACCGTGTATTGTGAGAACTTTGAGTATAGTTAATGCCATAAAACACTGGTGTTCACTGTAGTGAAGAGTCTAAAAGAAATGTATGGCTTCAACCCAATCAGCTATACCTGCTGCCCTGCACCAATCAAACTCCAGACAAGTTCCACTGTTCCACTCTGCTGTAACTGCCCTACTCTAGGCAAACTCCAGTATAACTGACCTGCACCAGATACATTACAATATAACTGCCCTGTACCAGATAAACTCCACTATAACTGCCCTGCGCCAAATTCCACTTTAACTAAGACTGAAGCCTACAGGAATACAGTATACACAACAATGGATATAACAATACCTACCAGTGTGCATGGAGATGTATTTGTGAGAGAGAAATGGTAAAATGGCATGCTTTTAGAAAGAAGCGCGTATTACTCAAGATTGTACTTTCTGTGCAATAGACTTACGGTTATTACCACAGACTGCTGTAGATATTTTTAGGATCTGAGTGACTACTTGTCATTACATGTGCATTAGCTATGTTTCGCTAGGATTCAGACTTCCTGCACAATCTTCCTCAAGTGCTTCAGCAGAGACAGATTCCATCCTAAATAAGCCCCCATCCAGCCCATAAACACCACTCTTACAGTGAAGCCCAGAGCCATAATGAGCGGTTGCAGAAGCCTGCGGAGGAAGGTGTAATTGCCTTACCCGTTGGCTGCCCTTGGCAACTTCATTAGGACTCAGCCCTTCTCCATGGTCAAGAGAGGAAGGAGAGCAATGACCTTTGAGTTGGTGGAGGGGTTGAAAACAAAGGACAAATAAAGAGGCAGCCCCACTCATGCTTTTTTCTGAAATTCCTGACATTGACACTTCAGACCACGGTTCCCTGTTAGTTGTGGGTCACAATGCATGCTAACAGAAGCCCTGGGGCTCGGCCTGCCATCGCATGTGGCACTGTATTAGGTTTACTGCAGTAACATTGTTCTACATCCATTCATAGACCTCTCATTTACTGTTAATACAGAGGTCTCGGAAATCAGAGCAGGAAAATTTAACTGATGCTTTTAAACACATGTACTAATAAATGTGTCAGTAAAGGAATATAGAATTGCAATTCCTTAAAATTTGGGCTATATAGGATAGTGTTGCACGGTAAACCGATACTGGTACCGAAACTGAGGTACAGATTTTTTTAATCTGCGGTACTATACTGCCATTTAGAAAAGAATGGTACTTTTATGCACCGAAACAGGCTGTAGAACAGCAGCGATAAAAGCTTGTCTGTGTCTTTAAGAAAAACGGGCCTGCGCGTGACGTCACGCCCGTGCTCTGCTACATGCTGCCAGTGTGTGTGAGCCGAGAGGCGTCGATTAGCAAGGGGCACAGTAGGAGCAGAACTGGCTGCTGCAAGTCAACCCAAACTTGTTGACAAAGAAGGTTCCCAGAGTGAAGTATGGCAGTACTTTGCCTACCAAGCCAATGAAAAAGGCGACCCCCAGAACATGACAGCACCGACTGGCATGTTTAGCAAAGGGAGGCAACATTTAACTGACCAGGTGTGTGTTTGCAAAAAGTAATCCAGAAATTAAATAATTAATTTAATTCCACATAAATACGTGTAATTATTTAATTTAAAGTAAGAGGAAAGTTATTTCACCAAGTCGTAAATGCAATCCAATGAAGTGGTAGATGTGTCATGTAAAGAAATTAATGTAAACCTAATATTCTGTTGAATATATTAGCCTATATTGCCTGTGGCATATAGTGATTATTTTAATTATTACAATGTAAAACTATTTTAATATGAAACTATGAAACATTAGTTGCCATGCTATAATATAGGTAATGTTCATTTCAGTAGTACTAGTATGACAAATATAGTTTTGATAACATTATTATGCATTGGTACATTTATGTTCTGTTGTGTTATTGAGTGTGTTATTGAGTACAAACCACACCTTAAAGTGTAGTTTTATATAATCAATTTAGTTTATTGATCACAACTGTAATTGGAGAGGTTGTGTTTAAATGGAAAAGGTTACATTTTAATTGTAAAATAATAATATTCACAAAACTGTTCAATGTTCAAACAATATGTTCATATTTTTTTGCAAAATATATTTTATTTTTATTTGTGTATTTTTATTAAAGTATTCTGTTTATTTAAAGTTAAATTTATTTATGCTTACATTTCTATATACCTTGAAAAATATTTCCAATTCAAAATAAAAGACATTAATCAAACAATCAAATTACCCATTTTTTTATTAAATCATTATTATCGTTTCAGTATCGATACCGTGATACTTTACTTGGTATCAGTATCGAATTCAAAATTCTGGTGTCGTGACAACGCTAACATAGGATGGGGAAGCCTTTGGTAATGTTGGCAGGTCATAGTGCCAGTGCTTTGTGGATGGGAATACATGCAACTGAATGGTAAGCGATTAGTTAGTGATATTCTGGCCAGTGGTTAGGTGGGAGCGGTAAGCGCTGCTGTCCATAGTGCTGATCTGCAGGCAGCATCATCCTGGGATAGAGCATTACTGTGGCACTGTCCATGGTGCTGGTCTACATGCTGCATCATCCCAGGACAAACTGTTAACCTGGGCACTGTCCATGGTACTGATCTGCTGGCAGTATCAACTTGGAGTAGAGTGTTACTGTGGCTCTGTCTATGGTGCTATTCTGCAAACAGCATCAGCCTAGGATAGAGTGTGACTTTAGCTCTGTCCGTGGTGCTGATCTGCAGGCACCATCAGCCTGGGATAGAGCATCACTGTGGCTCTGTCCATGGTGCTGATCTGCAGGCACCATCAGCCTGGGATAGAGCATTACTGTGGCTCTGTCCATGTTGCTGATCTGCTGGCAGCATCAGCCCCTGATGAAGTGTTAATGTGGACTGCATTACTGTGTCAGGGGTGCTACATGGAGGGCTACGCTCCCCCAACAAGCCTAGATCCTCTGGGCACCACTTCCTAGTCACTGTCAATCTGAACTATAACTCTTTATTTTAAATCTTTACAGCATTTATACATGTTTTATTAATTTGTGAGAAAGGATATTTACGTAATGGCTGTGCGTGACAAACTGATCGTTTTATTTTTCCTGTAACTGCTGCTGATCAGATGGTGTGACGGCAAAAAGGAAACATATTTTGTTCTTTTATTGCAGTCACTTATATTAAAGTTGCCATTAGACTTCTGGTTGTAACTTCTCCTCTTCCGATCCCAGAGGCTAACCAGGAAATGTGAAACAGCTTTAACGTCTTTCAGTTTGCCAGATTAAAAAATAACGTGTTGAAATTCTGCACATGGATCGATAATAGGCTACTGAAGCATTTAGTGTAACTTTTTGCATTGTCTGCATGATATACTGTGAACTTCATCTTTAAAATGACCCGTGTGTGGTGTGTCATTGCATTTAACTTTCTTTTGTATTTTATTCCTCACTGAAAAAGTATCCATAATGCCGAATGTGTTAAATCCATTGAGTATAGAGCCCACTGTTTTAATTGAAAAGCAAGTTTTTCTTTGTTGCCATGCATGCTGCTAGAAATATAATAAATAGGTCTCAAAATAATAATACATTTTGTGTTGAGGCCTGATCCAGTGCTATCCAGTGTTGTCTCAGTAAATGCAAATAATGCGTTTTCCTACCTTTACCAGAAAACTGAACCGAGTTTTTTAAAATAAAACAGAACCAAACGGAAATTTCCAAAACCACCCACCCTTACCGCAAAGGATAATTGACCATTCCTGTGACATTGGTAAATTGCACTACGTTGGTTTGTTGCACCTGTGCCATAGAGGTACAGTTCAACAGTTGTATGAGGTATATCTGTGGAGTTTGACAACAGTTTAATATCATCCATCTTTGAGGACATCCCTGTAGTAACAATGTCTGACGGGGCAGTTGTATGAGTCGTATCTGTGGAGTTTGACAACAGTTTAATGCCATCCATCTTCGAGGACGTCCCTGTAGTATCAATGTCTGACGGGGCTTGGCCAGGACCATGCTGAAGGTTAATCTCTCTGCCTCCCAGGGGATCCCACGCTCCCTTTCAGCCATGTTGTGCAATGAATATCAAAATGGACCAGACAGACCCGGACAGACCCATTTTTCCTTTTAATTAGGATCTGGGTGACTTAACTGTCGATAAGAGTTGTATAAGAAGGATCAGCGACTGAAGTTTTATAATGGTTTTGGACAGAAATGAGTTTCATGATGGATCAGGGAAATGTGAGAAGGTGGAGATCTAAAATGCAGGTGGCACCTTTCGTTCGCATGATCTTTTCAGGTGCCCTATAGTTGGTATCGGTCAGTTCTCAGAAACAGTGATATGTTGATAATT
>JAOVYW010000987.1:0-16851 GCA_025775045.1 Hiodon tergisus | reverse complement strand
TATTGTCAGAGGCAGTTTAGTAGTGAGTATATTGTCAGAAGTAGATCAGAAATACCAGTCTTTTACCAAGCAGTTTCTCAGCCAGCGTGCTGAGCTGCTCGATGGACAGGCCCCTCTTAGTAGTGGAAGAGAACTGCCAGCTCAGCACCTCAGCCACCTGGTCCCACGTCGCCACCGGTGGCTTGGTGAAGAAGTTCACGTTCTGGTGACCAGGGGAGGCACAGGTACCAAACATTTACCCTACAATCACTACACAGGGCTGTAAACCCGTCGCACATGCAGATTCCTTTCAAGAGAAGGACATTGGATGTTTAGGGCAGTCAGTGTTACACAACAAACAAACAAAAATCTGGATGAGAAGACAGATGTGAATAAAGTGCTGAGAATTAAAAAGACAAAAATCTACTGAGAAGTAAAGCCCAATATAATGCACCGTTGCTTCAGTTGAGTCTTTCAATTGAAGTTCTCATAATGTGAATCTTCTTTGGTTCCAGTGGAAATCTCTATATGCCTGACACTCTCCAGCACGGAGTAGTGGAAGTCTGCCACTAGGGGATGCAATGGTACCTTGGGAAGGTTGGTTAGCATGTTGTACCACAGGATGGAGGCCCAAGCGTTGGGCATTTGACAGATGTTGGAGATGACAACCACAGGCAAGGAGTGTGTCTTTGGAGAGAGAGAGAGAGAGAGAGAGAGAGAGATGACAATTAAACAATTAAATAACACTGACAGCTAATAATCTAGATATCTGAATAAGTTCTATGATGGAAAAAATATTTTTTTCCTACATGCACATTCCATGCTTGCCTCAGAAATTGTATTGAGGATAACAAGTCTGAGAGCCGATGTCTTTGTCGACACCCCTGTCATAAGCATCTCACGCAGTGAATGAGCAGGATGCCATCGGCTGTATTTACACCTAGGAGGGAGAGGCGCCAGTTCTTGCACTGAGCCTGCCAGCCACAATTCAGGCAGTAGTAGAAGAATTAAGAACTAGTGGGCAGAGCTGTTAATGTTGGGTCTGAGCCACCAGCAGATGCGCCGTCTCGCTGCCCTCCAGCTTAGCGGTTATCCGTGCAAATTAAATTTCATACGCTGGCGCTGATAAAGCCTCGCGTCTCTGCCCCCCCCCCCCGCTTCGTAATCTGGAAGCTAATTCCTGTTTTCTCACAATGGGGAACAATTGCTCTCTGGAAGGCTAGGCTAACTGTGGAGCAAGTGTGAACGCAGATGTGGGGGCTTCCTTTGCCTGAGGGACGGCATCAAGTGGTGGGACACCTGTAATCACAGTCTCAATCACATGACTGGCAGGAGATATGACAGGAGTTCACTGGGGAATGGTGGTTTTGTGGTTCATTCATCATGGGGTTTTTAAATCAGGTGCGGTTTCAGTGTTGCTGCTGGTGTTTATATTGACATTGAATTCTCACCTCCAGGTCAATCTTCAGGCCTTGGTGGTAGACCTCCGTCTCAAAAGTGATGAGATGGAGCTCCTCTGTGACAATCAGGGTGGCCTGTGGGATAAGGGGGTTAGAGGTCAAGCACTCACTGCAACGTCTCAGCTTACTCAGTAACACTCATAGGTCTTTTCCAGGCCTCTGCTGTCCAGCTGCATACTGTGGCGAGCTGGCAAGATTCAGACTTCTGTAACAAGGGTGGCGCCATTGCTGATGTAGCTAATAATTCTATACTCCTTCCCAATGTGCTGGTTCATTAATACCTAAGCTCAGACCACCATCATCACAGGCCCGGATGCTATAATACTTAACCGCTTTACTTTCACAATACACTCACTGCTACATTGCACACAATAATAATATATCATTGATTTAATTTGTGTGGCTGATAGTGGTGACTCACATCACTATTGGCCCTGCCCCCGTTGCCACACCTCTGCTCCCTCAGGGTCTGAAAGACACAGGTCCTTGTCAGTTAGGGGCATTGCAAGACATGGGCCGAGAGCAAAATCGCAAAACCGCGACATTAACGCGCAGTGACCGGACCACGGGCAAACGCTCCATACTTGGCCCATCCAGACCGCTCACCAAGTGCTTGAACTCCGCAGACAAGCTACCGTTGTTCGATTCCTCCATGTTCATCACCTTGGTGTTGGTGCCCAGGATGTTGAACTTGCGGGACCTAGAGCACCGGAAAATGCAGCCACAGTAACCAGTCTAACACTGAACCTGGATCAGCTGGACGTGCCCAAATGCACACTCTACAATAAGACAGGTGTTCACTTAGCAGGAAACAATCACTCACCCTCGAAGAGCCGCTACATCCCCTGACTCTCTGTCAAAACAATGGTGCCGTGATCAGATTTCAGAGCAGAATTACAACTAAAGAGTAGTCTGATTGCAACCAACTTTCTCAGTATGGTCATATAAAAACATCAAAAGAGACAAGAGGACAAGAGGTACAAAAAAGATGATGCTTCACTTACCTATCAATGCAAACTTTGATTTTTAACTGATAATTCAGTTCTGGAAACTTCACCAGCAATCTGAAAATGAAAACAGCATGACCAAAACAAATTTAATCTAAACGACCAAATGTGGCAATGCAATGCAATCCCAATCTCTACCACGGACTTCCTCATCCCTGTGAACACATGGAGCTGCATGCTAGCTTCACGGGCCACAGCTGGGACGGCCCCCCTACCTGACTTTGGTGGTGAACTGCACCCCCGTCTTGATGACCAGAGGGCGGTCAGGGTGCATGGGCATACAGGGCTGGCGCTCCACTACAAAAGCACTGCAAAATCAAAAACAAACAGGAAGACCGTGAAGACAGGCACCCCTAATTTACATTCATGACAAATAAGATTCTGCATTCTCAAAATCACTGAACAGCCAAAGTCTGTAGAAAGGAGCTCGGAGATCATGTGTGGTGCCAGACAGTTTTCTGAGGACCAGTACGAGCGGGCTTCCCCACCACTTCATGAGGCTCCTGAAGATATCCACAATCTTCTCCTCAAGGGCAGGCCGGTGCTGGACAATGGGATCCCCCTTGTAGGACACTTTCTGCTGCAGCTCCTCCAGCTTCTTGATCTGCTGTCGGATCTGCAGCTGGGACTCGGCCAGTGACGTGATCCTGAGAGAGGGATGGGTGTCAGTGAGCGCTCTGACAGGACAGGACAGTACACAGTACCGCTCCTCCGGGGCATACCAGGTCTCCAGGCGGTCCAAGCTGATTTTGGGGGGTCCACCGATGCAGGCGATCTGTTGCCTCCTCTTCCAGTCAGCCAGCTCTTCGTCCATCAGGTTCTTCTGCACAAAGTCCATGGCTGACAGCAGCCCTCCCACCTCAGTCACGATTTGCTGAAAACAGAGTGCCTCTTTAGGAATTATCATGTTTCTTATTTGGCAAATCAAAATTCATGAAACAACGTTCCTCAATATCAAAGCCAAAACTAAATTGTATACAATAATCATTTATTGCATAACACCATGCCATTTATAGTTTTTAGTCAAATTCCTTATATCTGACGCCTAATTTCACATATAATTGAATTTTAATTAAATAGTACTTGTTTCTCAAACTCACAGCATATCCTTCTAACACAATGAATTAATGTGAAATGTTGTTGGTTACGTTTTGCCAAAATTGAATCCTGTTAGCTTAATTGCTCATTCACTTCTCATTACTAAATAACGCCTCTAAAGAGGTCTGCAATTTTTTCATGGAACAAGTGAAGGGACACAGACAAAAAGAAGAGGAGTCTGGGTGCATGTGTTAACATCGTTCTTGTACGCACCAACGGAACACACTGACCAAATATGTCGGGACAGTGGGACAATGTAAGTTTGCACCGCTCTCTGCATTAACTCAGAGCTGGTCTGATGTTCATCCGGGAATGTGCCTTATTATAATTCTTCTGAGCTTGATTGAAAAGTTCTTCTCTGCATGCAGGCTGTATGATCACAGCCCTTACCTCAACTGGCATTGCTTGATGCAGGGAATGCAGAAAACCAGGACAGATCTGGATCCGTCACGTGGTATTTACGTTCTGCATCATTGACTTGTGTGGATTTTCTATCTTTCTTTTACAGAATAGTGCATGGACCATGCACTACAGCAGTCCAGACAAAATACATTTCCCCGTTTCCGGCACCAAATAAGTCATCATCAGTCACCGTCCCGCTGCTTTCAAGAAAAGCATACAATAAATCATACTTCAGTAATTTTTTGTTTCTTTTGTAGTTTCTTTTGTAAATCTTACACACATTAGTTCTCCCATTAATATAGAAGTTTATGCAGTAAACGGCAAGACACAAACTTGCCGTCTTTGCATGTTTGGATATTTTTGGTATGGTAGACTCGTAAGTGTATTTGTATATCCACTTGTATTAATGTATGTTTCCTTAATTTTTGTACTTTTTATATTACTACTGGGATAATTTTGTTGGGATTAAATTCATGGTATGTTTTCATGATATTCAGAATGGATTTCTCACAGAGCTAGCATACACTTGAGGGATGTAGATGTAGATATTGATAGTTGTAGTCAATATTCTTTGTACCATTGTATCGAATGGCCACAATCACATTACGTCTCCCCGCCATCGACGTCAAAACCATCAATTTCCAGTTATTTGACTATTCACCAGTGTTTTTCTCATAAACTTGCCCTGTTATGGTCATCTGTTGGCTTCACTTCTCCAGATCACTTCTGTAGTTGCAATATCACAGGAGGGTGAAGTGAATGCTTGGACAGAAAATAGAACATCCATGCAGCGTTTCTATTAGCGGTCACGATCCCTGTCATATACTAGGAATTCAGCCCCATCTCTCTGCTCATGTGATCGTAACTTGTGTGGTTAACCCAAAAATCCCACAGAATCGACTCCCGCGGTGGCTTTGCAGGCTGAGAGCAGGGAGCTGGTGAGGGAAATGCTCTGTGGGGGACATGCATGGTGCTTACTCTCCTGAGCTGGTCCAGGGCGCTCAGCATCTGCTCCAGCTGGGACATCTTCTGTCTGGTGGCCGCCACCTGGTTGCTGCCACTCAGCTCCTGAGACATCTCTGAAACACGGAACAGGTACCTGGTCACTTCGACCACCTGATGCTGCAACCAAAAAAGCTCCCCTGCTTTTGAGCCAGACCCATTTCCACGCAATGGACGTTCCAATCTTTTTTGGACAAAAGCGTCTAACAAATGCGCGAGTGTGAATGATGACCAGCAAATGTACGAGACACTCTGGGAGAGAGGACAAAGACCCAGGTTTATGCTGACCCAAAGGCACAACAGAGTCCCACTCAAAGCACAAGCCCGACCAATGTGGTCCCCCGGGTGGGTGACGCGGAAACGCCCGGTCACCTCACCTCCTTGGCTTTTCAGAGTCTTGTAGTTGAAGTCAAAGTCATCCTGTAGATTCTCCAGCATTTTCACCTTTTGCTCCATGTCCTGGCAAGAGGAACAAAGACAACAAACAACATTGCATCATGTGCGTGTTCATTTGCATATGATGTTGCAATGATGTTTACAAAGATAAATATATCCTTGATAAAAGAAAAGAATCTGCTAAAACAAGTGGGAGTTTGGTTGGCCGCCAGAAACTCAGCAGAAAAGTTGTTGTTGGCTAAGTTGTTGAAGTTTGATAACAGTATAACAAAAAATAATTTTTAATAATAATAACAAAATAATCCTAGCCACAGGGAACATCAGTTCAACAAGAAATGGTCTACCCTTGATCAGGTTTTTCCTAGCTAGCACAAGCTAGTGAACTCAATAGCTGTTTGTGAGCTTTTCGCCATGGTTGAGCCTATTTTATCCCAGTAGGACAGAGAAAAATAAATAGCCAAGTTGTAGGAGTCTGGAGAAGTAAGGTTTGTGCAATCCTACCAATTAAAAAAACACACCAACAGCTGCTAAATAAAGAGGTATTTTTTAAAAGTATGCTTATCTGACTACATTTTTCAATGTGTCTTTTTCAATCCTGGTGAAATTTTTAAGATTGTGCAGGCCTATCGTGGCATGAATATAAAATTATCGCATATTTCACGGCTGTCTCTGGACAATATAGAAAACAATGTGTACGAAGTAAATTTCCTCCAACGCACAAGAAATTCGTTATGGCTTATGTTCATGAAATGGGAATCCTTATTTGTTAAATGTAAGCATGTGGCGCACAGCAGCAGTTGACATCCTCCTTCTCAGTAGTGTGAACACTCGATCATACGTCAACGCGGCACGTTCAGCATCCATTGAATTCACCGGAATTCCACTTTGGCTCAGAAAGCAATTTCCAAAACTCGGCCGGGCGTCTGCCATTTTGGGAGCAAATCGAAACTTTGCCAACCCGCCAATCGCGCGAGACATAACTGTACCTGTTAGCTTTTTCTTTTTACAAGTAGATACAATTTTAAACTAAAGAAAGCGCAATTAAATAGCTACAGTTTTATTAAATGTGATAAGCAGGTTGTCAAAGCGTTGACTTGGTCCCTGCCATGGTTCATGTACGCAGCACACTCTCCTGAGCTGTAACGTAGGAGTTACATTTGAATATTATAATCACTTGGCCACATAAAAAAGGAAGCAGAGTGTTTGTGCATCACAGTGACCTCTGAGACTTTATTATAAATTCACATTCATTTTGATTAATACTTTGAAGGGCAATTTGGCGGAATCCTGTATTTCGCAATTTCCTTGAAGTCGCCTATGACTCATCACGTTTGCCAAATCCTGAGAAGCGGCACACAACTGACTGAGCACAGCCCCGGGGTAGAATGAGTTCACGATGGCGTGGATTGTCATTGGCTGATGGCCAACAGCGACCCGCAGGCCAGCAGGGCTGAGGAATACAGCATTGTGGTGGGTTTAAAATGCTTTTTTTGCCGGTAGCCAGAGTAAAAGTATTCAATTGCGGGATAATGGGGTGAATCATATTTCTTTTCCTTGTTTTTCTTTCGTATTTTTTTTATATTTTTTTTTTAAAGTTTTTTAAAACCTAAATGCGATAGAGAATACCAAAGACTTTTCTCTCTTTTAAACAAAAATGAATACTGAAACTTAACTGGAAGTGAAAGAGAATTAGAAACAGAAATTGAAACGGGAAATAGAATTGATCACCCAAATAAAAACCACTCCTGTTTTCTATTCCTTGGCACCTCCACTTAGAAGACCTCCTCCTAGTGGCATAATCCTCACGGCTCTTACCTGCACCCTCTTCCTGATGTCCTGCAGGTTGTGCTCCAGGACCTGCTGCTTCTCCGTCACCACCGGCCCCGAGTGGTGGACCGGCTGCCCGTCCTGCAAGACAGGAAGGATTTCGTGAGCTGAGGGTGATCAGGGGACCTGCACCATTAAGGTCCTGCGCTGAGGTCCCCCGCACCAGCCCAGACAGCAGGACGCGGTACCTGCGTGACGGTGGTGGCGGTCTGCAGGAGGCGCTGTTCCTCCCACAGGCAGCGGGCCACGATGCGAGCGATCTCCATGGGCTTCTCCAGGAACTTGCTCTGAAGGTGCTGCTTGATTCTCCTCAGGTTGTGCTGGTACAGGACATTGTTTTCCTGCAGGAAACGGCTGTACTGTTGGTCAATCTCCCCCAGGAGGTTGTGGAATACCAGCGTGGATTGGGACTCCTTGCTGGCAGCGTAGGCCCTGAACGAACACGTGTAAAAGGCACAAACAGAACCGTAAAACAGGGTCCTCCTGGAGGAGGCGTTTGTTAAATAAAAATATATGGGGGGAAACTTCCTGTGCAAAGTGTTTCGCACATCTGAGTTCCTCTGCATGACCAAACCTCTACAATAATATCCAGTCAAAACAGCTGCTTTCATTTTCACAGAAGGGGGGAAGAGAGAGACAGAGAGTGGATAAGCGAAATAGAGACAAAGAGGTACAGAGAGAATGGGTGAGAGCCATATAGACAAAGAGGGACAGAGAAAGCATGAGTGAAAGTGAAACAGAGTTTTCATCGGTGCACCTAACACCTGGAACACAAGGGGCTGCCGGTAACAACGCTGTCAACACAGAGATTATCACTGTGATTGCAGCCACACATACATACACACAGGGCCAATCTCACCTTCGCCAATCAAACTAACATGAAACTCTTTGGCCTGGGGGACAAAAAGGGTACAAAAGCTGTGCTAACCCATGTCATCTAACCCATGGTTTAAACCCTGCCCCTTTTTTAAAAGACAAAGAAATATCCAGCTTCAACAGACTTCTCCCTGAGCACATTTCTCAACTAATTCTGATCTGTGGATTTTTAACTTTTGTCATTCACAGAGCATCTGTGCAATAAGGGACCCAGGCCACCCTGTGGCTCTCCCTAAAAGTCCTCCATGGTACCTACCAATCCTGGCTCTCAATCCAGGGGGCGAGGAACTGCCTCAGCTCCATAGGGAAACTGTCGTTGTACAGGTGGTACAGCTGCTCCAGGTACCTGGGGTCCAGCTGCTGCAACTGGTTCCACTGGGCCATCCTGACCAAGCCTCCTCGATCCTAGGCAGAGAAAAGAAAGGGGGGAAAGAGCCGCTTCCAAATAAATAATAAATAATGTTTTGTTTCAAAGTGGACAAATGAAAGGGGACGTCTTGGCAAAAACGTTGGACTGACTCCTGCTGAGCCACCAGCTACCTGGCAAAACCGTATGCTCGAACCAGACAAAGCCACAAAAACGAGGGTTTAGAGAAAAAAAACCTCAAAGTCTGACAAATACCCCAGTGCCCTCTCTCCACAAGCATGGGAGCTTCCTGTGAAGAGAAAAATGCAAAGCTGCGCCAGGAAACCGAGTTGAAAATATCGACCGGCCGAATGGGAACGCTGTGGCTTTCAGCCGAGGCTTGAGACTTGAGAGTTTAACGGAAACGCAAAAGAGGAAACCAGATTCTTCAGCAAGATGTGGACCACAGCATTGCTTTTCTGTTGCACATGAAACTCCTATCCATTTCTCCTGAGAGAAACTTTCAAGCACCTTTTTTTTTCACTTTTGGGTCAAGCTCTTCAGCATAGATCTGAAATGATGGTGGTTAACTGTGACCCATAAACATAAAAATAAGATCAAAGAACCTGAGCCATTGCGAATCAGAGGATGTTTGAGGGTTTAGCCAATCAGATATGCCCCGGCTCAAGAACACCTTCATCACCCTGAACTGATCTGTTAACTATAGCAACCGCAACAGGGGACTTTCTGTCTTTATTGCCTCTAACCGATGGTGTGTCATGTATCATAATTCTGCTCAATTTTTTAGACCCATCTGATTAATTGGTTAGAGCAGTTCACAATGCTGCCAGTTGTACTCTTTGTTTGAGCCACACTGATGACATTTGTCCAGGAGGGAGAGCACAGGTGTCAGGCAGGTTTCTCAGAGGGCTGTGCAGAAAGTCAGGCACAGTCGGTGGTGCGAGTTTGAGTTTAGAGGTTAGCTTGTCACCTCTGACTGTTCAGGATACACTAAGACAGAAAGCTCATTGATATGTCTAGATTCTTATTCTCATAAAGGTATTAACTCACAGTTGCATGCCAACCACAACCATAGAGGGACGAAATATTTGCTTTTGGTTTCAATGGGAAACCATTTCTAAACGGAACTGTTAAACTCTGTTGAGAAATGTGAAACGTTTTGTTCGCGTTTTGTTTGTTGTCGGGCGTACGTTCATCGTTCATCATCGGTTTAGTCATAGGTATCATCCACCTGATTTGAATCTTCTTCTGTTCTGGTTTGTGAATGAGGAAAAATGAGTTACCTTCATCACTAAGGGGATGGCATGCAGCCCCTTACAGTGAATCCGGGTGGGGAATTCAAGGAAATGTCTACCACGCTCTTCCGATGGAACTCTCGCCGGGGTTCCCCTGGCAACCCTGGCAACCATGTAGAGAATCTAGGCTACCAGACACGCCATGAAAAAAAACAACCAACTATTCTTGTGAAAACGACAGAAATGAACACAGAAAAATACCAAAAAAGGGAACCAAGTGTAAATGTTACTACACACATCACGTGCCCAGAAAGAAACGGTTCCAGATGGGGATGCACCTCATAACTTGAGTAACGAGCTCAGATGCATTCTTCAGTGGGGCTGTACCATCAATGGGCTTGGGTTAATGGAGGGGGGGGGGGGGGGTTGTATTAACTAAGATCAGAACAATAGAATCTGATAACCCTGGGATCTATAAAACGTATAAGGAGGGAAACTCCTGCTTTTCACTGCAACTATTTTGTCTTCTAAGAATTTTGTCTTCATGTGACAGATTTTTTTGACGATAAAATGCATTTGAAGTCACAAGACAATTTAACAGGAGTTTTGATGAGTAACAGGATTTTGATACATCATTTGCCTTCAAAGAAGAGTTCAAAAGGTAAGAAAAAAATATTTATTTTGGATATCAATTAAGAATACGGCTGATAAAACTCTATGTACTTGAAATGTTGGGTTTCAATTCATATTACCCTGAAGAAAGAAAAAAAAAAGGATTCACTTTAGCTAGACTAAAACTACTGTTAATTAATACCAGTGTTGAGCAATACTGATGAAAATGGCAATGGAAATGCCTTTAAATCTCACTACTGAAAGCAAGTCAGTAAACATTACTGACCTCAGAACAGTTTAATGTCATCGTCGGACACAGGTCCAATATGGAGGGAGTATTTATTAGACCAAGTCGATAATTTTTAACCATGGTTTACGAGAAGCTGCACACCCTGATCATTTACAAACCCTTCAACGACTGATCAGATAGCACTCGGGGGCATCATAACACTCTGGGAAAGGACTGAATCTGAATTTCACAAATTGTTTCCTTATGGGAATTGTGACAAGTACAAATAGCTTGAATTCAACCATTACATTAAGAAATATGCATTTCCTGGAGTTTCTGAAACCAACAAAAAGGTTGAGTCGTTTGTGCCAACTTAGATTAGCTTGCTGGAATCTTTCCAGATTAATGAAGGGCCTCTGGCACACATTTGTGACAGTTGAAGTCCAAAACAGAATAAAACAGGAGACATGTCAACATGCCACAACGACTGGAATGGCCAGTTGATCTCCAAGGAGAAGTGAGCTATTTGCCTGTTTGGTGGACACCCTGATCAGAGCTTTAACAAACACATTAACAAAGCTAAGTTTCTATTCTTGCCAGAGTCAAATGTCCAACAAATTCTGGAATGGTTTGGGCATGATTATGATGTTGAAGGAGAAGTTGTCTTATCTATTATGGCATGGGACACCACTTAATTATTGCAATGTGTTCCCTGAACAAATAAAAGATGTGTCCTTTTAAACAACCTAAACCTCTAGGGGTTATCAAACCCCTCACAGATAATCTGACACCATGTGTTCATGCTTGAATGATCAAAACTATTTCTGTCATTCGCCTGTCATTTGTTTTACCCAATTCCATTTCTTACCGAAGAAAAGTAATATACACTGATTGGAAACCATGTGCGTGACTGTTTCTCAGCCCCCCCAACGCAATATGCGGGTGATAGCTCCCTAATTAGAACTTTAAAGGGCATATCTGCACAAGGTTTTTGGCAGTGAGGTAACCCCTTCCACCCACCGATCCCTTACCTCAGCCAAATGACATGAAATAAGCGAATCCACTTAAGAACTAAAATCGCAAAGCTTGTGAAGAATTCCAGCACAAGAGTCTCACCACTTCTAAAGACCTAAACACATTGGTTAAGCATGAATGCTTAATGTCCACACAGCAAGGGGCTAAAGAGACACCCCTGTATGAGTCTTGTCACGGAATATTTGTTTATCAGTAAAGGATGAGCACAAAATGCAGGGGTCAAGCATTGACTGTATGGCCATACACAGTGCAGTGCTGACCTGAACTCCTGGTTGTATTTACATTTGAAGTGGAGTTTGTCTTTTTTGTCTATTACAAGAGGTGCTATGCAATAAATGCATAATTATGCATAAATGTACAGGTGCATTACTGTTGTAGTTGTTTAAAAGACTAAAAGACAAAGCTGACATACTTGACTCCCTAAATAGCCACCAGCAGGTACTTGTGCAGATGCCTTTTTGCACGTGGGTATGCACATATTATGTACACATAAGTACACACATCAGACTTCCACATCGAACTGAACATACTTTCATTTAATGTGCAAACGGCTGTATCTAGTAGCATAACAACCGAATTTAAGAAGCGCTGTGACTGTTCTTCCAACATTACAACGCCTACACTTATTTGACCGAATACGAAAGCAACTGCATGCGTTATATATGCCTGCACACTATTAAAATGATCAAAAAGACAAAATATTTCTATGTCAATATACTATAGAATATAGATACATCCTGAAAACAACTTTCGTATGACGCGACGGATATTACGAAACCCAGGTACGGCGTTATTTAGCCCAGGATAGTCGCGTTTCCAAACATTCAAAGTAGCGGAACGTCCAGCAAAAATAAATAAATAAATAAATAAATAAATAAAAATAGATAACGACCAAATAATAACTTACGTTTATTTTTCTTTCTTCTGAGATGCACTCAGGTATGGCTTTCAAAAGTCGGAAACTTTTACCGAACTTATAAAATGTCAATCAAATTGAGAAAGTGTTTTAGTCTAAACTGGTCATTGAATTGTTATATATGATATCGAACACAGAAATATCAGACTTCACCCAGTGCCAGCGTTGAAGACAGCAACCGAATAAAGTACAGGAAACCGACAGAGCGCTCAATGGAGCTTTTGATGAGCAGAATGAAATTTACCTGATAAATAAATAATGAGACTCGTCAAAATCGCCCAATCTGTGTATTCAAAATATAAAGAGGCGGGCTAGACCGTGAAGAAGACTGGAAGCGCGTGGTGTTTACAGCTTGCGCGCTTTGCCAGCTATTACGCACACCCTCTGTTGCAGGGTGAAATCGGTCTTACGTGGGTTACTTAACTGGGGGAGGACAAACTTGTTCCCGGAACAGAACAACGTGGCTGTAAGTCAACTGAATTACTGGCAACAGTGACGTCATCGCTAAAACAAACGCAAACTGTCGATATTTCTCTATTGCCACCAAATAAATTGTACGGCATTAGGGGGAAAGATTATAGGATTCGATAGTGTAAGCGTGTGTTTGATGGTCCAATTTCTGAATCAAACAAGTTTATGTAGGACAACTTAACATTCTATCTATTTCACCAAATTTAATGATCTAAGTAATTTAACACAAATATTACGATAATATATAGCCTACTATAATGGTTTGTTTATGTAATTTTAGTCATATAGCCAAAGTGGGTTTTTTTCTCTCCCTTCGCCTATATTTAAACACTAATCTTACCAGGAAAGGTAGTAGGGTAGAAATTTGTACTCGCTGTGAAAACGTCACGTGACTCAATACTAAAATGACTGTTTATAGCTGCCTTGGTAATTTAAACATTTCTCCACAAAAATGGGCATCACTGTAGTGTCAAAATAATTTGGATAACTTCATACAGACGTTATTTATTTGTTTAAAAATTGCCATTTATTATGCGGAACAGGCTTTTATATTAAAACTACAGACTCGATCTGTTCTCTCAGAAGGCAGATACTAATTTGAGACGGGGGACACCGTGGCCTCCGTTTAGATGTTATTGAAGTCTCTTTCTTTCGTTTCCCCTGCTGGAAGGAAGTAGTTCTGAAATCGTTCATGCACATAGTGAACAGATCGCGTTCGTTCGTCAGGGTGCATCTTCACGCTACATAGTGACTGAATTAATTAAAAACTTCCTTTGAGATTAGCATCCCGAAACAGCACAAACATGAACCATTTAATCTTAATGTTTTTTTTCTTTTTTTTCTAGAAACCTCACCTACAAATCTTAGGACCCCCACATGAAAACGGCCAATCTTGTGCATCAGATTAATCAACTAAAGCTTTAGGTTCACAGCCTGTTCGTTTGCCATGTTTTAAAATTTGCCAAAGAAAGGTACACTCCCATATCTGTCTTCCAAATATTTTCAAATCTGTTTTCAGATTTAGTGTAAATGCATTGTCCCTAAAGAAAGTGCTGCCAACCATTTGCTCATAACATAAAACATAATGCAGTTTAAAGTATATGTTAAGAATAACTGTAAGTTACGGTTTCAGAATTATTTTTCGGGGCGGTGAAACGTGTACACCTAGGTGCGACGCTGGTATTTTCAGGGCCGAGTGAAGAAACAGATTAATGGGTGGCAGACAAAGCGGATGGACATCAGCTGCTTGACACACCATACGCTGTACACAGAGCGAGCCTCACAAAATATTCCCCAAGACTGGCGGAGTAGAAAGCATCCCGTTAAAATGACACACGCGAACAGCATCGGGTGTGATACAGGTTGGATTTATTGAAATCTCGGCGGCTTGGCAACGCAGGCTCCATTATCTATTAACAAACAGCTGTTCAATGTACCGCTGAACGGTGTGCTCAGAGTAAATACGTCTACATTTGAAAAGCCCCCACCCCCTTTACAAAAGCACACGTTAGTTGTTCTTTTGTTTTTCTTGATTGCTAGTTTACATAACGTTTTGCTGACAAACAACAACAAAATCCTAACCGCGAAACCTACCGACTGCAGCACAAAATTATTCAGCTGCGTATATTCACGGATCAACAGGCGTCTTTTACGTCAATTACAAATAAAAGGGCCGCAATCTAAAGTCCAGCCAGATAACTTCCAGCCCTTAGACGGGTACATTTCATTACGTTCAGCAAGATTAAATTAATACCCCCCAATTTTGGGTTGGAATACGTCACTACGTAAATCATAAATCCATTTAACTCCATTAATTAATGTAGTATGGTAAAATGGTTCCTCTCTCGTTATTCTGGTGTTTAATTTGGTGAAGAGATAATGTTGGGTACAGATTTTAAAAACATTTATGTCAACTGAGACTAATTTGGCACTAGAATGTTTTAGGAATCATTTATATTTGTGTATGTTCAATGTTAAATATAGCTAGTTAAAAAATTGACCGTGAAATTCCTGACCGGCGAAGTTTTCTATCATAAATTACTGTACTTGGTTATCCACCCTATCACCACCACAACCACAATAACCTATCATGATTCATTATTACAATGCTTCCTGACTTCCCATCAAGAATATAATGTGGAAAAGAAAATATCGCATTGAATTGAATTTACAAGAAGCTCCTTTGTCATGGCCTCGCACGCGCTTTCCAATAAAACCCACTCTGTTTCAATGATTTACCGACACGTCTTCTGCGTGACCGCAGGATTTACGGCGTGCTACACGGCCGGGGGTAAAGATGGGCGAGACAGTCGTTCCTTAGTTCGGTCAAAGCTTTCCGTACTGTGCTGTTAGCATTAAAACTGTAGAGAAAACACTACAGTGATAGAAAGGGGCCATTTCCAAAACGACAGCAGGTCCGGCCATGATGATTTGCCTAACCAGTCCGGGGCCTCCAGCCACCTGCTTGGCAATCTGCCTCAAATTGGTACAAAAGAGACAGTACTTAATCAGGCTTAGATGTGACCAGATTCGGTAAAAACAAACCATTTTTTGACATTAAAAGAGCTAACCCATTTTTCTTTCTATTTGTTGCACTCTGGAAGAAGGCTCGAGGTTTTAATATCACCTTTAAAATGTTGACTTGGCTTATCTCTTCTGTGATTAAAGTCAGTTCTGCTGTATAACGCTGATTCAGATTCTCTGTTGAAGTCAATATTTGCCTCTGTCTTGATTCGTAAGTTTATGTACAGATCCGGCAACGACACCGCGAGAGAACGCGCACATATGATTATAATTAAACAAATGCGACACTAACACAAAGTAGTTTGGAGAATGTTAGCACAAATAGCGTGAAAAAGAAAACAAAATATAACACCCACACACTGAAAGACATAACCGATGGTTTTACATTATATAACGATTCTGATTCTAGATTTCAGATTTTTATCACCAGATAACACAGTACATCTTCTAAGCTGAGTCTCGTTCAGAGATAAATAAGAATCAATTTTTCGAAAAGGGTTAAAGCAATACTTTTTTTTTAAACCAGTAGTATAAGTTCACCATTTATAAAATAAATAAATATACTCGTGAAGTTCCAATAGGAGACATAACTGGGTAAAATAGCAAAGCAAAATGTATAATCGAAGTTTGCATTTTTCTTAGATAATTTTGCTTTTTAAATTCGAAATTTATACACCTCATATTTCAGAACACTGTGTAGTAGTCATAGTGGACGATAGTTGATCAGTTAGTCTTCGTCTTTCATCTTTTTAGTAGAAGACGTAGCTACCGTGACTCCGGTTAATTTCATGAATCAGAATTAATTTATCTCATGGCTACATTTTCAGGTAACGAGAAGCAGCCCTTCCACATGGACGAATACGGGCCCGTAGCACCAAGGTTGAACAGCCTCCACATCTGATACAAGCAAGTAGGTTTGCTAGATTCATATTTTAATCCTTATATGACTTCTCCACAAACTTTTCCGACACATGACCTTGTTTCAACTCTAAAAATGATGTGTGACTGTGACTCCAATATAAACATATTTCGTATAATAATGAAAAGACTACAATAACAATACTTTACCGTTGCAAATACAAATGGCTTGCACATACATACAAAAATGGTGAATAATACGAACAGAATGCACTCTTTGCTATTGTTTTTGTGGCTATATTAATATATCTTTTCCAAATTCAAAAACAAGCTTGTTGAGTAGGCAGTAGGAAAGAGTTCGGTGCTTCTGGTCAGCTGGTAAAGGAAAGCGACTTTGGATTTTGAGATTTTTTCAAAGCAAATAAAGAGGAAAACTGATACAGAAAGCAAACAGAAATGACACTCCACCTGTCCATTACTCATGCTGTATTGTCACAGTTGGGGGGGGGGGGGGGGGGGGGGGGGGGGGGGGGGGGGGGGGGGGGGGGGGGGGGGGGG
>JAOVYW010000986.1:0-16852 GCA_025775045.1 Hiodon tergisus | reverse complement strand
CACACACACACAAACACACACACACACACACACACACACACACACACACACACACACACACACACACACACACACACTCCTCATCGCATTAGGGGAGAGGTCCTCCTGCACCCCTGGCTCACATGACTTCATCTCACAGACATCCACTGGCTGCTGGCTGAATTGGACACAATTAGCTGGATCGGCAAAGGCTCCCTGATAGTCTAACCTTCTCCCCCTAAGATTTCTACATGTTCTGATGAGCGCCAATCAGGGTGAAGAGGTGGAGAGATGGGGCAGGTTCATAGGGTCATGGGGTGGGTTCACAAAGATGGGGGCAGCACCTTGTCTGCGGACACGGTGAACTTCTGTAGCTGCGCCTGCAGCTGTGGTTGGCCTCGTGAACCAGCAGGCTTGGACTCGATCATCTGCCCCCTGCCACAGAATAAACATAAACACAACCTTTAACACTTGCCCTTCACTTATGCGTTCTGGTAAGACGAAGCACTCTGCAAGCAAAACTTCACCTTTCCGACTCTATCTGGCGTCCACTGCTGACATCATCGGTGTAAACGCGGCGCTTTCCTGAGACTGGGGATGGTGAAAAGTCTTCATCATCTCCACTGCTCTCCCATGTTTTATTGCTTCTGGGGTCTCCTGAAGTCTATCGAGAGATAAAGAGAAACAAGATCTCATTAACTTTTTGGTGAGATTACAGTCAGGAATTTGCAGTTCATGGCAGCCAGCATAAGAAATCTGATTTAAGAAACGTGTCCTTCTGGATGCCTATGATTTAGGCCTATACAAAAATAAAATTAAAATAAAAAACCAGTACCATGGCATTGCCCCCTTAAAGTTAAGAGAACCCATCTCCAGTTGTTTCCACAGCTCGGCCTGCACTTCAGTTATGCCTAACCTCAGCGTCTGTGTCCCCCAGCCCCTAACATAGACTCCCCCTTCTGTTATTTTTACAGACCAACCCCCTACCAACCCTGAACCTTCCACTACCAAACCTATTTGATTATACCGCACCCAGCCATTGGGAATGAAAATAACTAGGAAGTCACGAGTGTAGCGTTGATGCGGAAACAAGAGTGATTGCTGTGTCGTTAGTGCTTTTTGTTTGAAAGCTGAGAATGTTGACACACGGTAGTGCGCTGTCTCTCAGGGGTGCCTCTCTGTGTTTTGCAGAGGGGCGACATTTCAGCATTGGTGCTCGAAATGTACATCTCCTTCAGAGTTCTTTAAGGACAGCTATACATTCAGGGAGTCCGACACAATTTATAAATATGCCAGTCACTAAACTCTCAGCACTTAATCACACAAAATTACATTTTGGGCATATTTATGTTCTCAAATTGTAAAAATAATAACTAGCCTTAATCAGGCCCACTGCCCTGATTATGATCTATTCCCTAGAAACACTGCTTTCTTTCATTTTCCCCTTTGCTTTCCACTGGGAAAACAAACTCAAGTATTGATCAGTGTTCTAGCCCTGCACTTTGACCCTCAACTGAAAAAGCAAATAAATGAAAAGGAGGGAAAAAATCATGTTGATGGAGGCAAAAATAGCTTCCGGACTTCCTCTGAATCCAAGAAGGAATATTCCCTGTAGTTGTCTTTGGACTTTCTCTTTCTCATCAGGCTCCGGAGGGTGATGTCAGCCAAGAAATATCACCCTCATGCAGCCCCCACCCCCCCGTGCCCATCTGGTGATGGTCCGCCCATCTGGATGTCATTAAGGCCGAAAAACAGTCCTGCATCATGTTTACTCCACTCCTGCTGCTCTGCCAAAGTGCCACACACAGAACCCAGGTCTGCAGCAGCACCAGGCTGGAGGGGGGTTGGTGGCAGAAAGAACCTGGTCTGCAGCAGCACCAGGCTGTTTGGTTTGTAGGCCAGGGGGAGCTCCAGGCCAGCAAGCTTGTGAAAGGCAGCTTGGTCACTAAACTCTGTCACAGGGGCCTGGGAGTCTAGGGCCCTGGGAGTCTTGCTGTGAAAGTAAGAAACAAATTTGTGTTCACTGGTGACTCTAAACTGGCACTGAGACCAACTCAGATTCCAGGGCATTGGTCAGACTATTTCATTTAAACTCCCATAGGTGAATATCCACAACCACACCAGGCAGGGCAAGGGCAAGGGCTCACTGCAGTGTGGGCCGACATGCCCTGTCTCTGCCACAGGTTCACTGAGGGAAAGGAAATCCTGAAGTCTAAAACAGGGAACGCTTAAAAATTATTTGAGGTGAATTACAATCTCCTATAGGGTATTCATCATTGACAGAATCACTGAATATATTAATAATCGTTTCCCAATTGAACTGTGGCCTAAACATGAACCCAAGGCTTCAAACCTGCAGAATGTACTGTATCCCACAGGGAACAATTTCTCCTGAGCTGATAGCTACTAAGGATGTTTAGATGTTTAGATTTGGTAAATATAGACTTTTCTTGTTGCTGCTGTTGTGTTTTCTTACAACCATCATGTTTACTAAAGTCAAAGGGATATTAAAACTATTCGATTTTTTACTCCAGAAGAAAAGTGTATTTGTACTGGCACACAGGTTGAACTGGCACACAATCTTTTGTGGAAACTTACCGATTTTTCTTGCCAGTGTAAATAGCACCTTTAAAAGCTCTTTCTGCAAGTTGTTCACGTAATAAAAACAGCCATCCTTTTGGGGTGACAGAAACGAAATAATAAAGTCAACAAATTGTAGACTTTTCACTGTTAACCTCTACAGTTTACCAGGAGCTTGAGAGTCCCTTAACTTGGGGCGAGAACGGAGACATTGTGGCGAAAGCAGTGTAAAGGCGACTGTTAAATATCGAACAACTGACCACACATCCTTTGAGCCGGTTCTGTTCTTCCTTGACCTCCTTTCCCAGGATCCTCTGCGCCTCAATTCCCACACTGCCTGGCAGTTCTCTGGACGGGGTCGCTGGGTCGCCATCTTCCCTGGTGAAATCGGAGCCAGGCGAAGGCAGGGCTGACTTCTCACTCCTGGGGAGAACATGGCAGTGATCTCAACCCTCAGAGGCTAGCATCTCCAGTGCTTCTAATTATACTCAGTAGCAGCGTAATTTTGCAGATAAGGAAGAAAGCTTCACATTTAGATCCATAGAAGGACAGGTCAGTCGAGCAGTCAAGCAAGGCACCTGACCTCAGCTTCTTCACTGAAAGATTTGGCTGTATGAATAAGTACTGTGCAAGGGTTTCTGCTAAACCAGCAGGTCCTCGCTCCTGGTCCGGGAGGCCCCCCTATGCGTGTAGGTTTTTGTTCCAGCGGAGCACTTAAGAGCTTGAATCAACAAATTACTGTTCTAATTCAGCTAATCCAGTCTTTTCTCACAGTATTGAGACTGATGGCTATTTAAAGAGAGATGGAAATACGGGAGGCCCTTGGGAGCAGGACTGGGAACCCCTGTGCTAAACAAACACAAGCCCATGTAAAATTATCGTGACATTCACATGTAAGTGGCAGGTATAAATGACTGGGATGCAATGTCTCGGTGAAACATGACCCGCCTACTAAACTGTGTTGTATTTCGTAAAAACCACTCAATGACAAGCATGTGGGGAAACATTGCCTTCACACTCCGTCCTGCCAAAGATCTGCTTAACAGGTGTCTCACTGTCCGGGTTTTTATTCATTTTGAGAAACTAAATTAATGCATAACCATGAAGAGAGGGGTGTTCTCCCTGTTCTGATGTAATTTTATTATGTGTAAGTAAATAATACAAATTTAAATAAAAGGAACATCTAACACATGACCATATTAATAGAAAGCAGTACAGAATGATTCAGACTTGCCCTGAATTATCTCCAGCACGCACCAAGCTCACATTCCAGCCTAATGAAGTTCAGAGTTTCCTAATCGGCCACCTTGACAAACAGATCACCATGATTTGCTCTCCGGAGTGCAGACATAAATGATAAATGACCGCAAAGCAAACGAACAAGGGCACGTGTAGATTCTACATTTCTTTATCTATTGGAATCTATATGGAAGGTCAAATAACATTTTAGAAAGACACATTCTAGCTGCATTAAGGAAAAATCTACCTAGAACTTAGATGATGTATGTCTAGACATTTCCAGGCTCTCATGTTTTAGGGTGCCTCTCATGAGAATGTTTGCCAGAAACAAAATTAAAATGAAACACCATATAAAAGCTGATAAAAAAAGAAAAAAATGCCAGAAGAGAGACAAGTAGGCTTCAATGTCTTCTCTCTCACAGTAAATCATAGCCAATAGCGATTGTGGTCTGATCTTCTTGCTTCAGGGTGACCGCTTTCCAACTGTTTGCTTTCGCCCCGATGTAAAACTTGGTTATGCAAGAATCCAGGCGTCTAGATCGCTCCCAAAATTTTCAGAAATTCAAATTGGCTGAAGTATCCAAGTTAAACAGCAGTTGTTTTGGATTATGAACACTAACTGTTTATTAGGGGACGGAAAAGTCCAGGAGAAAAGTATAATTTAGTTTTTCATCTTTTACACTCTTCTCCCATTAGACAGAAATTCTAAAATAACGCAGGTAAAGCTTTGCCGTGAATTTGCTCTAACCGGCGGGATTAGTCACCCATGTAAAGGGGCCTACCCAGCTGAAGGACAAATTAGGGTTAGGGTTAGGGTAACAGTTACTCTGGTTAAACTTGTGAACTTTTTAAAATTTAAATTTGCTGCACAGAGTATTGTCTATGATGCTTTAACCCACAGCATGGGAAATCCACATAATTTAGTTTATCCACATAATACCACGCTTATCTCCATGGAAAAGTGTGGTTTAGACGGAAGGGAGCTGTTACAAATGCTTAGCTTTTAAAATAACTCAGTTTTCTTCTGACAAATATGTTTAAAAATGGAAAGCTGTTTCCAAGATTTTGTCAGGGTTCCGGATTGATTTTCTTTTTGAACTGGAATTCCAGTCAAGCTTGTACAAGGTCTCTGTACAAGCTTGAGTCTTACAGAGGGCAAAGGTCATCAATAAATTCCAACTAGAAAATTATTTTCCCAGCGTTCTGAACAGAACGCCCAGTAGGCTGATGCCTTTTTATTTTTCACCAAATAAAGCCAAAACCAAACAAAAAACTAATCATGAGAGGAAAAGATTCAAAATAATAAATACACATTTTTATGTGGGTGTAATTACTATTTGGAAAGGGCCTCCTTGGCCTTTCTTGGTGCGGTTGTGGAGGAAAAAAATACAACAATAACACAACATGAAAACCACTTCCAGTTCCCAGGAAACCGCCAAGCTCCCATTAAAGGAGTGAAATGGTACTTGCCCCTTCGCGGACACCACAGGGGGTTTCTGCAACCTGGCAACCAGGAGGACTCTCCTACCTGACAGCCTGCTGGAGTACAGCCCAGGCGTCCTTCACCTCTCCCTGCTTCTGTGTCACCATGGCTGCCAGGGCTGGGTGGAGGTTCGAGAGCTGAGAAACGGTCACATCTAGCATCTAGGAAGGGGGTATGTGGGGGAGTTGGAAGGGGTGAGGGGAGGAGCCGGGGGGGGGTGGGGGGTTGTAGAAGGAAGGAAATTACTCAGTGCTTTTTGAGCCGATTTATAGGTTTGGAACAAGATACGCTTTATGCTCTTAAAACATTAGGTCAAACGTGGTCATTATGGAGATGGAAAAGGATCATTTTACACATCCACGGTAAGTGGGGAGGAAACCCCGTATGGACTAGATCAAGTTTGGCTGCACCTGGTTGAGAATTCTGTTGAATCTCCAATCTCCAATCACCAATAGCTAATCACACCAGAGTGCTAACACTGTTTCACTTTATCTTCACAACCTCCACGCTCTTGTTAACCTTTATGAATGCTCACACATATGTTCACATATATCATTACTACTATTACTGTTATTAGTATTATTATTAAGTTGACAAACATATGCTCTTATCGTGAGTAATGTACAATTAACTGCTTATAAAGTCAGAAGATTCATGAGAAAATGAGAAAAGTCTTGCTTAACAGGAAAGCAGGAGTGAGAACCAGAAACCTTTTGTTTAGATTTAAAGAGAGTGCCAGAGAACATATGTACACTGCACATGACTGGTCAGTAAACGATCTGATTTTGGTAAAGTCAACACAGAACAGCATGGACGGACATCAGACACAAAAGGGGTTCCTTTCCATGGCACGTACCATGATCTGACTGGCTATATCCCGAATCTCTCTGTCTCCACTACTCTCCTGGTCACTTGTTACGAAAATATTTTTCCTCTGAAAATAAAAGAAAAACAGTCAAAGGAAAGATGACGCATTTTTAGGGAAACAAGTAATCAAGCACAATGAACTTTAGAGCAGGCAGGCAGAGTTGACCGGTCTTTCAGGCTGGGGCCATTCACAGCGGTGTGGTGTCTGCCCAGGAAGTTGACCTGAAGCCTCAGAAACAGTGGAGAGATCTCCACTTGGCTGCTTGGCCCGCACCGATGCCGTCTGGTCGTACCTTCTCGTCAATGGAGCGGAGGATGCCGTCCGCCTGCTGGCGGAAGGTGGACACCTCAAGGGCCAGCTGCAGGTTGTCGTGCTGATCCCTCAGCAGTGCCTGGACCTTCAGCCATCTGGGATAGAGATACAGCAATATGGATGTTTTTACACAGTGGACAGCTTGTGTGTTTCCTGTTAAAGGATGGCTATAGTGGTTCAGGTTGCAGTTTTAATCGAGGGAGGATTACTAAAAAACTATATAAGTAATCTCACAGCATCCGAAAAGAGGCTTAACAGTGATTATAATTATCATGGAGAGAAATGTTTGAGGGGCCTTCATTGAGCTGGGCCTGTGACCCTCAGGGGTTCTGATTCAAACCCGGAGAATGGCACTACCGTTGCAGCATCTTAGTGTGTACGTACATTTTGTTGACGTGTTTCCTCCTGGTGGAAATATTCTTGCCTTCGGCCCTTCCCTGCTTCTCCAACTTCATGGCCAAGTGGTTGATCTCTTCATGGAGGGCTCGGTACTGTTGCTCGTCCTTCAGAGAAATTCAAGCAACTTAGCACGAGGACAGTGCGGAGACACTGAGGAATCGCATACCTTTCAGAACATGATGATTTCCCAAATGTTTGCATGGATGGTGAGCATGGCCCCACATGGCAGGCCTGACTCTCTTACTCATGAAAGACACATGCACTGACAAATCTGGGAAAATGATCAAGGGTGGATATCAAACAGAAGTTGAGGAAAACCATGTGTGGACTTACTCCTTCCGGGTCATGGCAATGAAACGCCCGGACACGCGGTAACGGTACTCTGTCGAACGGAGCCGGGGCAATCAGGGTGATCGGATTTTATGGCTCTTTTAACAACACTCACCTGTTTTAAATCCAGGATCCTTCTCGTCAGCTGCATTTTATCCACATTCTCCCTGAGCACCTTCTCCAGCAACTGCTGCTCTTCCTGCTGGTGTGTATTAGAGGGAACTTTTAAAGCCTGCAGTTGTTTTAACTACCAACATCAATTTTTCATTAGCGCTGCTG
This sequence comes from Hiodon tergisus, assembly GCA_025775045.1. NCBI lineage: Eukaryota > Metazoa > Chordata > Actinopteri > Hiodontiformes > Hiodontidae > Hiodon > Hiodon tergisus. The sequence goes on along the minus strand of JAOVYW010000986.1, from coordinate 9,383 downwards.
TTATCCCAAATTAGCCCTGCTACCAATTGAGGACAGCAACATTTTTTTTTTAAAGCTTTGCAAAAACGAATGAGATCAAATGCTAATTTACAAGGCGCATGGAAGTTCCCCATGCAAACACGCGATGCCAAACAAGCTCTCAGTGTGGAGTATGCCAGCTTCACAGCGAGCTGAAATTCAAACTCAGGGTGATTTCATCTTGTCCCAGAGCTTAAAAAAAAACGCTTTCAGCCGAGGCCATGTCGTTTTCCTTTCTTTATTCAAAACGTCGCCTGAGCCTTTCTCGTGTTCCAAAAAAAATCAGGCCTAGCTAAACTGTGTCTCAGAGTTACATGGACCTTGCAGCGCAGAGATTACACACAGAGTTACACACAGCTTGTAGTACATAGATTTGCGAGTTTGTGTTTCGACGACTCACATCATCTACCCTGAAACTGAAAACATCTCCTCTTCCTGGTTACCTGCTGTTTATTTTCACAAGGCAAAAAAAGGTGACCCACAAGGTTTCAAAATGACGGAAGTATCTAAACGTTGTGGATTCCTCCACTTTCTCTGGGCTACGCAAATGTCAAACAAACGAGGTTGCAGAAAAATAACTTATACAGTCAATTAACCCCCTGAAGAATAAAAAAAAAATTTAACGCAGCAGACTTTTTATGACGGCGTCCCTGCGAGGATGTAAAACATGACATTTTCCATGCTACATAAAACCCAGGTGAGCGAGACATGCTAACAGTCTAATTAAAGTGGCGAAGTCTGTAAAAATTACAGAGTCTTGTAACTTGGCAACAACACACCGGACACCTCTGGATTAAGGGGGTGGTGGGGTTACCTTATCCTTTATCCATGCCTCCAGCTTGTCCACTTTTTTGTTGAACTCCTGCAGATTCTTGGCCCCACCCAGGGCCTTGGATTGAGTGGCAGCTGTCTGCTTAAGGACGTTCCACTGGTCTCTGAGCTGGGAGAGCTGCTTCTTCACCAGCTCTGAGCTGGGGTTGGACTTACATACCAGCTGCTCGCCCATCTGAGAAGAAAGGACATGCTCCGGTTGTCATGCGTTAGCCCACCCCACCACTCGACTGCCTGACCGCCCGCACGGATCATAAGCAGCTCTGAATGAGAGCTTCTTGTGAATGAAGGAAATGTTATGAAATGCTGTCCTGCATGACTGACTGATGTTGGCAGCTCTCCATCCGCTGGTTCTGGATTGCCACTTGGCCTCCACCATGTCAGAGTAGGTTAATTATGGGCAGTGTGACCATTCACTGTCCATAACTGTTTCCAAACTGTCTTACAGGGGAGACAGAATGAACTCTGCCTTGACGATGCTGGTGATTCATTGTGAAATGGGAACATACTCTCTATTATATATTTACACTCACAACCAAGGAAGAGTCTTTAGTTTTAAAGCTGCCTGCCGTTTGTTGTTTTAGATGAAAAAAATCAGCAATATAGAGAAGTGGATATTTTCCATTAATTTATAGCAGAGAGGTTATCATCATTCCAGCTTAAAGCAATGACTCAACAATGGATATTCCAAGGACACAGCCATGTGAACCTCACCTGGTTGAGCTGGATGAGGTTGTTCTCAAAGTCCTTGAGGTCCCTCTGGAGTGTGAGGGACAGCTCTTCCCAGTCCTGCAGCGGACTTCTCTGGATGTTGCAGCCATCTTTCAGGTCCCTCAGCTGGCCCTTAATCCATGCCTCAGCCTGTGGACGAGACAGTGGCAGTGTCACCCTTTACAGGGAGCCCTGTGTAAGACTTCTTGTTTTAAACTCTGGGTATGACAGAATAAAGAGACCTAGCGACCACGCTGTCATTTTTTATTTTGCAATTTACAATTAATTCTCATTCGGAATTTTCAGCAGCACTGTTTACGACTGTTCAGCACAAACGGATTCATGTCCCACAGTCATGGAACAGTGCTCATTGAAACAACGGCATATGACCGAGTTTACAAATTTATCAAGTCGCCTCTTGTCATCACACATCAATGATGTGTCAACAGAATGGAAATGCTATTTCAGAGTTACACAGCCGAACAAGTAGGATGTTATGGCTGGATGCCTTTAGTTGTTTTTAAGGGGGGGGCGCTCCGTGTTATATAAAACTACAGCCGCTTCCTGCTCAACACATCCCTGCTGCCAGAAAGATTCTTGGTGGGCTTTTAAAAATAAGCTCTGACTGAGAAAGTCCAGCAAACACCCCCCTCCCCCCCCCCCACACCCCACGCAAACCATCAAAACCGCACACCACTCCACACAATACCTTGGCAAAAACACATCAGCCTTTGTGTAAAATCTAAATATGATGTCAGTTCTTTTCTTATGAATGCAGTCGTTATCTTTAATAGCTCCCGTCGGCACTATGGCATTTCTGATGTGAACAGAAAGCAGAGAAAAAAAAACACACATCCTTGAACAAACAATCCTCTCCTATCTCCCTGCACCATTACAGTGGTGTTGCTTTTCTGCAATAATGACCTCAGACAGGAAGTCACCCCCAAAACAATGAGTCGTTTATCACCAACGGTGCACCTTACTGTAACTCTCTGAAATTGCCGTTAAACGCATTTGAATCATTCTGGCAGCTGCCGTCTTGTTTATAATTGAGCACTATTCAAGTTTTGTTTAAGCCTTGTTTGTAGTCTAGGCAACCAGGTTGTTTCCTAACATTTGTTTTACGTGGTACTCCTGGTAGAAAAAAGAGATATTGCAACATATATCAAATCACAGAGGAAGCTTGTCATTCTATACTAACTGGTTAATTTTACAATCAACGGAAACATGTGCGCTGCTAAAATATTTTTTTCATTCTAAATGATTAGCTTTTCCACGTTTGGTATAAAAGCTTTTATTAACTATTTATATTGCATATTAAATTGCTGTCAGCACAGATTGACATGTTTTGCTCTGTGACAAAAATGGAGCCTGTTGAGATACTGAACCTACGGTGCGTATAAGAAAGTGACCTAAGGGGTCCAATCTGAGCTTGAATCCAAATCTGCAACACCTTCTCTCTGGGCCTGGTATGGGTGTCAAACAAGCGAACCTGTGAGTCCATTGCACAGCGCACAAAGCTCTCTACAGGATGACCTGCAGCAGCCACAACCGGGGTGCATATGATTCACAGACTCACTGCATCTTGACTCATAAAACGGATCTACGTTTCTATGAGTCATTGACTCTACATTGTGGGCCAGAGATGTAGACAACCTGAGATTAGGCAGGGAAAAATTGTCGTAGAGTGTGCTTGTGAATTACGCCACAGGGACTGTTCCAAAAAGAGTGCTTGTGAATGGTCACCATGAATACAGTCTCACTTATGAATGCTTATTGTACACAACGGTGATGACCTCCTGGTGGTGTTTTATTTATTTATTTTTAAAGATAATTGGAATTAAAATATTCCAATTATCCAATATCGACTTCCCACTATGTAACTCATTTTCATTTGCTCTTTCATCAGCAGACCATATCGCTGTAAAGAAAGTGTTTCTTATACAATTCATGGCAGTGGTGTGCAAAGTAAATACATTTAATTCAGCAGTTTTCTACATAAATAGACAATTTAGTGTGCAGAGAACTCTGTAAACCAACAACGTCAGTTCAGTGTATTCCTAGCAATAATCTGCTATGGCATCTCTTTCAAAGCACAGACTTTTGTTATTATTTTTATCTCATATGGGGGTCGAAAGTTACTCTGGTCATCCATTGCAAAGGCAGTGTGAAGGCGAGGAGACAGTTTAAGGTGAGAAGACAGGATTAGGGTGAAAAAGACAGCAGGGAGGGATGAAGGCCCTGCTGGGCCCCACTGTCCCCAGGCCGAACTCACTAGAACAGAAAAAGAAATGTCCTTGTATGTTGGAGCCGGTGGAGCGATGAGATGACGAGAGGCTTGTGCTGCTCAGGCTGGTCTCTGTGGGCGGAAGGCGTGAAGAGACGGAGCCAAACAGTGATCTCATCCCCCAATAATTGCTCCTCTCTAGGCCGATCCCCTTCCCTCCCACACCCCCCCCCCCCCCAGCCTTGTGCCGCTCCTATGTTCAGGCCGAAAAACGCAAACTCCAGTGGGGTCAGGGCACAGAGACAGCCTGTTTTCATGTCCATCTCATTATAGTTGTGGGGTCCCCCCCCCCCCCACACACACACACACACACAGTTTCCATTTTGGTACTGAAACCCCTCCAGCAACCTTAGCCACCCCGCCCCACTCCTGTCACAGAGTGAGCTTCGGGGAGTAACTGAACACAACGCTTTATCACCAGCTCTTGTAAGACAGTAAACAAGTCAGGGGGCCTAGTGCCTTTCACTTCTCTCACAACCTTTCTTTGAGATCCAGACAGGCTTTTAAAATCATGTAGACTTTACGGGAACGTTGAAATTAAGTTTTCAGAGTTATGTCAAGCCCTGGAATAGCGTATTATCGCATGTAAAGGAGGGATTTATTCGGATGCAATGCTTTTAACCATAACAATACAGGTCCTCTGTTAAAAGCTGCTAAAAGTCTATTTGATTTGATTTAGACTATTTTATAGTATATGTCAACTAAAAATCCAGTTTGGATTTACTGCAAAATTACTGTGGAATTTCATAGTGAAACGAAGATATCGGATACACAGAGCTTTGAGATGCTTGTGCGCTCACACTTCCATCCAAACAAAACCGGAGCTTCTCAACTCAGAGAGCAAGTAAACGGCAAACACCTGTTATGTAAGTACAGTGAAAAGGCAAATAACCGAATCTGTAAAGTAAAGTAAACATTTTAATAACTTTCTAAATCTGTACCACATTAAAAAAACAAATAGGGTTTCACGGTTACATGGTCTGCTTGGCTGTTTCCATAGGATATTACTGGCTGAAAGTGTCGTCAATAAGTACCTGCTGGACCTCCCTGTTGAAGAGGGTGTTGCGTTGAGTGAAGCTGCAGTCTTCCTGGGGTGGGAACTTTGCACAGGAAAGACTCTCCGTGTGCCCACAGGACTGATTCTCCCTTCTCAGTAGGACCCTTTTTGGTGACGGAGCTGACAGAACAGGCGCCTGTGAGGGAGATTTTTAAAATCATAATACATTTGGAAAGGTTTGACTTAAGTATATTATGCGGTCTTAATTTCACTTTGGCAGTTGTTGTTTTTGTGTGGTAGTCAGATATAAATTTTCACAATATATGACACATGGCCTTTTACACCGAATGATGTATTAAAACAAATACTGTGAAATACACCATTTGGTATTAATTATATTAGTACCAATATCACAAAATGAAGACATGTTTAGCTTTTGTGGACACCGTTAACAAGGCTGATAAATTTCGGAAAGTCGTGTGTGAGAACAAAAAGAGAGAGATGAAAAAAAGCTGGGGTCACACGGATTTGGGAGCAGCAAGGCCAACTGTAACCTGAGCTGTGAACATTTTCTTCATCGCCTCATATTGATGAGGTCATGGCATTTACCCACATTGCCTTTTAATTCGTCTGGATTCATTACCAGTTGGATGAAGGACCTGCTGGTGCGGTCTGTTGCTTGCACAGTGCGTGGAGAGATGGTGGGATCTCGAGTTGGCGGCTGTCCGTCGGCATGGAGACCAAGTGGGGGACCAGGGGTTTTGTGGCGCCACTTCGCACTGATACCCGAGAGCCCTGTCGCTGGGCGAGCAGAAGGCTGACAGCCCCCAGAGAAAGCTGAGATATCAGCTACATGACACATAAACCAGCACAGTGTTGGTTTTTGTGTTGTTTAGCCGATCTCCCAGCCTTCCCAGTCGTGGTACTGGTTTTGTATTCCCTCCAACAGTAAGGCTCCCGGCCTTCATGCATCCAAACACCAGTGAGGAAGCAGAAGGTGCTCCCACACAGAGTGGGTATATACAGGGCAGGGCCTCAACACAATGACACAACATCAGGAGCTCTTCAAAGCCTCCCTAGAGACTTTTGTTTTGGTACCTGTGTTGCATGTAAAATACTATTCCACTACTGCCTGTCATTACAACACAGTGTAACCTTTTCCCATTTGCAAAGGTGTTTACATTTACACTAAGTTTTCCCATTTGCACCAGCTTTTCCCATTTGGGCTTTGCATGTCGCTTTGGACAAAAGGAACTGGCAAATAAACAGATAAATAATGGGTGGGGTGCCCTTTATGGGAATTGTAGTTTGATAATGCATTCTGACTTGCCTGTTATCTGCCTGTCAATCAAGCTCCTGTTGGTACTCTACGCACACACCCAAGTGTGCAAGTTAAAAATTACAACAAATCTCAGACTTTTGGTCACCCATTTCAAGACCTTGATATGGGTCCCGCTAGGAAACGAACGAAGCGCGAGACTTGCACATGGCTTTCAGAAGTGATCGTTCCTCGCCTAGCCCTCACACATTCTCACGTAGACGTTTTCCTCTCCATGAAAAAAACAAAAACACCACAAGAATAATATTTGATGAGGTCAGTGATTCAGTTCCAGATTCACTGCACACCCCACGTTGTCATATCCCGCACATATGGTTTCCACAAATATGAAAGAAATATGCATTGCTGAGGCATGAGCACTGCACATCTGCACCAAGGCATCTGAGAAAGGGGAGAGAGGGAGAGAGAGTGGGAGAGGGAGAGACACAAAAAGACAGGATGGGCTGCGTTCAGAAGGTCTTACCGCTGACCACGGTCATAAAACTGGGGAGAACACCAGCTAGGGGGCGGAGAGCCCTCCAGCCCCACCGTAATCATCTCACAGGGAGGGAACGTTAAACTATCCATTTAAACTGATAATTACATCTTTTACACAATCAAGAGCCATGGCAAACATGTGTCTGAAAGCCCCCACCCCCGGTCTCGTTTAATGAAATCACTGTCAGCACCCTCTAGGATGCCGTGCTGACGAATGGATGCGCCTCATAGCGTTTCCTTTATGGAACTTTCTTTTTCCCGCTTTTCATCCAGGATGCATCTGGGCAGAGGATGCTGGAGGATTGGCCGAGGTGTGGACAGCCCAGCACCACTGTTTGGTTTCTTTCTCCCATAAGCACTGTGATGGGGGACTTCAACGTGGCGGCACAAAATGACACATAGCTTCATTTTTACCTTTTAGTGCTCACTGTATGGATGGAGGTGAAAACGCCTCATATGCAAGTAATGGGGACTTTTTAGATTAAAGTCATTATTTTTCCTCTGGTTTACAAAACCTGAATGTGTCAGTTTTCCAGGGCCAGCTCACAAAGCTCGCTTTGAATGACAGACATGTTCCGCTGCCCAGTTCACTTTGCCTCTCCTTCACGTCTTGTCCTGCGTATACGTCACGCTCACCACATGGATGGAACACATCCCCGACTCCAAGTGCAGCACGTAATGAAAACTGAAATAAAGACTCATTCGGGCCGATGATGACTCAAGCCTTAGACTGAGGGCAACGTGGAGTTCAGTCATCGGTTCATGTTTAAAATAATAAAAAGAAAACCTTAAAACACACACCACAAACAAATGTGCACGTGGAGGGTTCGTATCAGAGGTGGTCAAACCACAGGCTGTGCGATCAAAGAAAAAACCTTCTCTGAGTTTTTCAAACCCATATTGACCCCCAAACCACTATTAAAACTACTCCACTTTTTTTTTCTTCTCTCCGTGCAACTGTGCTTGAGACTTAAAATAATTGGTCGTTTAGGCTTGGCGGTCATACCCATGACCTCACTTCCTAAATTCCAAGAGACCATTATCATATGTGCAGCTGGCTATAGCAGAACGCACGCCATTTTGAATGTGATTAATGGAGAAAAATAAAGGCAGCCTCAGAGAGACTGTGAAGGGAGTCCCATCCTGTCTCAGAGGCCTCATAGACAAGAACTTAAAAGGAGAAAAGTACGAAAAACCTTCAGCAACCTGTAACATAGCACTGTGCCACATTGGTTAATATAGGGTTCTAGAACGTTTCAGAACATCAAAAGAATAACAGGGATAAAGGATGAGTCTTTTGATTCAAACTACTTAGATAGGCAGAGATAAAAATAAATAATTAAAAGTACATACTTTTTGTAGCATAATTTCAAAGAATTGTGATTCATATACACACACTCACACACACACACACACACACACACACATATATATGGGTGTATATATATATATGTATATATATATATATATAATATGATATATATACATATACATACAAAGTACATACATATGATAGGTATAATAATTTTAATAAATATTAATGTAATGACAATAACAATACTCATTATTACATTATTTTTTTAGGTCTCCTTTAAACAGATTTCTTTGCCTGTTTTATTTGAGCGGAAACTAATGAAAAGCCTTATGTCATGTGATCTGTGTGATGGTTGTCAAGGCGCTGTAATATCATCAAGGGAAGCGTGACATGGAGTATATTTGAAGAACGTTTTTAGACTGGGTCCGTACAAGACCAGGAAACCCTGAATGGATTTTCTGGGAGTAAAATATTGTTATAAATACCTGAAGGATGGGAAAGTTTTTGTCCCCGGCACAATGCAATCCGCTTGTTGTAGGATCTGCTGGGCTTCGTTGCGCAGAATTCACATCTTTTCTTAGCAAGACCTACAATGTAAAAATATACACAGCTGCAAAACAGATAAACCGGAAAAGGGGTGCATAATTGCTGTACTTCATGACATGTTTTTTGGGCATTATATTATAGGCCAATATGGGATAAAGTGGATGATTAAATACAATTAAATGTGTTTAATTTTTCCCCATTAGGTATTGATATCGGAAATAATCTGGTTCTAATGACCAGTGATTATTATTGATTGATGGAAACTTTTTAAAAATAAGTTACAGCGGCACATTAGAACATTAATAGAACATTATTTCCTTAATTCTTTTGAAGAGCATTTCATAGAAAGCAATGTCTTTCAGAGACATAAATAAAAAGGTCCATTGTAGGGTTTTGTTCATCTACCACCAAGTCCGGGAAGTGCTAGATTACGTATAATCAGTTGGCCATTAGCCTTTACAAATGTACCGCGCATGATTTCCATTTTATATGATTGAAGCCCCATTCATTATTTTAACTTCCACGAATTCCATTGTGTCATAATGCATTGCAAGTAATTAGGGGGATTTCAAATGTGGCCTTGTGCGTACCAAAACTCGACCATGACCTCATTACTATGAGAGCATCGTTAATAATTCTGCCTGTCAGTTTTCCCTTTCTGTAGCTGTCTGCCTTATTTGTGCAAGGCTCAAATGGAGACAGGATTTGAGGTTGCTTCCATCAGCCAAGATCACATTTACCTGGAAACGTCTTCAGGCGTACCACTGTCCTATATGTTTTTCATGTTTGATTGGATACTAAAGACAATATATATATTAAGCATATAGGCCTCTATATATATATAGGCCTGTATGCTTAATAT
>JAOVYW010000985.1:0-16852 GCA_025775045.1 Hiodon tergisus | reverse complement strand
TCCACACCAAACTCATCCAACCATTCCTTTATGGACCTTGCTTTGTGCACTGGGGCACAGTCATGCTGGAACAGAAAGCTGAGTGTCCTTGCTCAGTGGTATTTGTCCATTCTTATGACCTCCTTTTTTCCACTGCAGGTCTAGTTGTGAATAGACTGCGCACTCGGCTTTCACTTGAGCATGTAGACCGACTCATCTTTTAAAATAAAAACGTGGGCTAGCTGCATAGCCTGAATGAGTCAGAACGTGAAATTAATACCAGTGTGTTAACAGTGGAAGTTAAGTTTACAAAAATTAATCGATGTGTTAACAGTGGAAGTTAAGTTTGCATGAAATGAATACCAGCGATCTGTTAAAAGTAGAAGTTAAGTTTGCATGAAATTAACATCAGAGATGTGTTAACAGTGGAAGTTTACATGAAATTAATACCAGAGATGTGTTAACAGTGGAAGTTTTTATTACTTTTTCAATATGTGCGATTCAGTAGCCTAATGTTCATGTTTAAAAAAATGCTGTTGTTGAACTGTGAGTTTTAAGTAAAATATCAAATTATCAAAAGTATACACTCATTGCGAGATCAATTACTAAGCCCCTCCACCAATTTCTTTAGCGAAATTGCAAAGAAATCCAAGGTGTCAATGACTACAGTTTCTTACACCATCAAAAGGCACTTAGAAACTGGAGGAAACTGAAGGAAGTGGTCTGGCAGACCCAAAGCCACAATAGAATTAGAAGACAAGTTTCTGAGAGTCAACAGCCTGCATGATAGGCAGCTCACAGGACAATAGCTTCATGCACAGCTTAACACTGGTCGAAGTAAGCAAGTCTCAGTTTCAACTGTGAAGAGAAGACTTTGAGCTGCAGGTTTGACAGGTCGAGCGGCAGTAAGAAAGCCATTGCTAAGATGCAAAATAAGAAAAAGTCCCTTGCCTGGGCCATGAAGCACCACCAGTGGACTACTGAAGACTGGAAGCAGGTTTTATGGACCGATTAATCAAAATTTGAAATCTTCGGTTCATCACGCAGGGTTTTTGTATGGCGTCAAGTAGGCGAAAGGATGGTTCCTCGGTGTGTGACACCAACTGTTAAGCATGGAGGAGGAAGCATGATGGTCTGGGGCTCTTTTGCTGGATCCAGAGTCAGCAACGACAGAGTGACTGGCACCCAGAATCAAAACTGCTACCACAGCATTTTGCAGCGCCATGCAGTACCCTCTGGTATACGCCTAGTTGGTTCATCCTACATCAAGATAATGACCCAAAACATACCTCCAGGCTATGTCAGAACTAACTTAGAAGAAAAGAACAAGACGGTAGGCTTCAAATTATGGCCAGCACAGTCTTCAGACTTAAACCCCATCGAGCTGGTTTGGGATGAACTGGACAGAAGTGTGAAAGCCAAGTGCAACACATTTGTGGGAACTTTCCGAACAATATTTGATTTTCATTGTAGAAAGAATGCCAGGAGTGTGTTCAGCTATTATATCTGCAAAAGGTGGCTACTTTGATGAGTCAAAAATTTAGATGAAATTTTGTTAATTAAAACGATCTTTTTTTTCTCCTATTGCTTATTTTTTCTATGCTTTAATTGTAAAGTACATTGAGACATTAAACTGCGTAAATTTAAATAAAAACTGGAAAAATGGAGGTGTTCTAAAACTTTTGACCGGTAGTCTTGCCACTGGCGTGCTTTTGAGGGGTCAGGCCTGGGACATATTGTATTTTTCTGTATGTAAAGCTTCTTTGTGACATTTAAACATGTGAAAAGCGCTGTATAAAAATACATGTGATTGATTGATTGATTGATAGTGTGTGTGTGTTTGTGTATATATTAGGGCTGTCACAGTTAACACGCGCGATTAATTTCAAATACTTAATGCCGTTCATTTTTTGGTCACAATTGGGGGTTTTTTTTTTTTTTTTTAAGCCTTAGAAACATCCATAGTTAAAATACAACTCCATGTTCTTGCGCTTGTTTGTCAATCAACTGCTTGAATTTAGATTAAATAAGCTTGAATTATGGAGAAAACTGCTAAAGGGCTTTTAAACGGACAGTTTTATTACAAAACCCTTACAGACGGGTTTTTGGCTAAAAGCAAAGTTATTTGCAGCTACTGTAAGGGTGAAGTTTTGTCTGAAGTATCATTTACAAGCAAAACACAGAGTTGACGCCGGTAGCAGTAGTGAGAGGGCTAGCAATGCAGGACAGCAGCAGCCTACTCTTTTAGAATTTGTGTGCTGGAGGCAAATTGACAAGTCAACGAGCAGCAAGCTAACAAACGCAATAGCGATGTTGGGTATTTAAACTGTAGACGACAACAAGCACACGTGTGTTTTAACTTCATCACTCAAGAAGTAGGCCTATTAACATTGGAGGCATGAAAAGCTATAAATTACAGTGAACTTCGGTTAAAAAATAAATGCTTTAAAACTTTCTGAGACAGATAATTTTGTGTTTCTTTCCGTTACAAGAAAACACAATATGACCAATATAACTCTGCTTTTTAAATGGAAAATTGTTTATTTAGGGCCAAATTTGAGCACATTCAAAAAATTGCATTAATCGCGATTAACTACAGAAAATCATGCGATTAATAATTTGACAGCCATAATATATATATATATATATATATATATTATTATTATTATTTTAAATTTTAAATTTTTTATAATGGTTATATTTAGAATAATATCGTTAGTGTTTGTATTAATATACTTTTAGGTAATTGCCATGGTTTTAGGTTTTATTGTAGAATTAAATTAAACTTTCTTAAAAATTAAGAAAAACAGTTTGCCAATAGAAATTAAATGTTTTCACAAAGCGATTAACAGGTTGCATTTTCCAGAGGGAATCAAACAACCAGAAAACCCAGTGCCAATGTGGGAAAACTGGAAAATTATTCTCTGACCCCAGAGGCAGTTGAGAGAACTCCTGGAAAACAACTTAATAGCAGACACTACAGAAAACAGCAAATACAGAAGCTGGCAAGCCAGAGGATGTAGAGTTAAATGCAATTCAGTGTTTGTATGACAATTATGTATTCTCAGCATGAATAAACTATGGCAGCATATAAAAAGTGACGAGATACAAGGGAAGGTAATGTAGCCATGAAGGTGGTTTGAGTCTTTCCAGCCTCCTAGGAGCACAGCCAGACCAACAAGGGTGGGCCTACTAATAGAGAGGTGACAGAAAGGATAGGTCTTTGCACCAGAAGGTGGCCAAATTCCGAACTCCATCTCAGCAGTCAGGATGGCTAAAGGATAGACTTTAGGTTTTTTTGAGACTGAATCCCGGATAAAGTTCCATGGTCGAGGGAGCTCTTTATGAAAAGGCTCTACCACCTGATTTAGCTTGTGCTACTCTTGGGACAGTCAAAAAGCTAGTCTCTTGTGAGTAAAGTTATCTGAGGATTGTTGGGGACTAGAAGCTATTTTAAATAGAGATGCCCAAGACCATTTAGTGCCTTAAAAGTAAACACTAGCACCCTAAAGTCTACACAGTTCTCTATTGGTAACCTGTGAAGTGAGGCTAAGACTGGTGTGATGTGGAAATATTTTCCTGCTTTGGCAGCACCTTTCTGCACAAATTGTAACAGTTTTGTTACAGTCTGTGGGCTGCCTGAAAGCGGGGCATTACAGTAGTCTTGTCCAGTGGTTTTCAAAGTGGGGGCCACCAGGGGGCACCATGGGGGCCTCAGAACATTTTGTTTTATTACATTTGCCGTAGGATTATCAATGGGTTTTTAAAGTCCGGGGGCCCGGCAAGAATAGCTTATGCTATTTGGGGGGCCTTGGCATGGAAAAGTTTGGGAACCCCTGGTCTAGTCTACAGGTCACAAAAGCATGGATACGTTTTCCTGCATCCTTCAAACATAGAAAATGCTGGATTTTTAGCAATAGTTCTAAGATGGAAATGTACAGTTTTTGCTGTTTTTTTTTTACCATTGTATTCAAAAGAGAGATCTGGGTCAATTGTTACCCCTTTGATTAGCAAAGTGAGAAGCACTGAGTATCCTTCAAGACCTTTGTTTTACATTCTTGAAACAAGATTATAGGTTGGCAAAATGCTGGTCTTCCCCTGGTTTCACAGACAGATATAGCTGAGTGTCGTCTGCATAAAAGTGGAAATTAATCCCATGCTTTATTTTATACCGTACTGGTGGATTGTACCGTTGTATAGTAAATTTTATTGTGAAACAATTATCCATAGGGAAGTTAAAAAAATGGCAACCTGACTAATCTCACATACTTGATTTTTAAAAGATAAATCCCTCTACCTCCCCATAAACATTGTTTTAATTGCTGGAGGTGAGGTGATGTGAGCAACTTGAGGTTATTGTTTCAAGTTGTATTATATTTAGGAAAACTGAATTAATTGAAAGTGTACAACTGCTGGACAGTTGTTTACCATTTTTGGCCATTACACACCAACCAGTTTAATGTACCAGGAGACACAGGTTTTATTCTGTGACTTGTATTACCCACTAGGTGATACTTTCATATACTGTGTAGAACTAAAATCAATACATTACACAGCTAACATGAAATATAGTAGAATTGTTGTGTAGCAATCCTGACGCCTTTGCTGCCTTTGGACTATCTGGAGTCCAGAGTTCCAATCTTGCGCATATATGATTCTGTTGTCTCTGATAGTCCCTCCGCTGGTTCATCAACCACTGTCTGTCTTTGACTCCTTCCAGTACCCTTCCACCTTCTGAGAGCCGTCTAAGGAAATAGGGTTGTTAGGCACTAGGTCCACAGCTGGAATGTAATCAGGGTGCAAGGGGGTCTGCTGAAGTCTCACCTAAGACAGGTATATATATATATATATATAACAAAAAATCATGGTTATTATTAGTAGAATTAAAAATATAGTGATCATATAGTAAATGATATTGTACTTATTTGTAGTTGGTTTTGGGCAAGCATGTTAATTTGAAATGGGCCAAATTAAACATTACTGATAATATCCTTATGTGAAGGGGAGTGGCAAGATTTTTCTGAAGGGCAAATTAGGGCACATCTTTTTGGCTGCTGTACAAGAAAGAGAATGGCTTAACTACAGGAGGCATTGTCACTAATGTTCCCTGTGTATGTAGGACAGCACACCACTCCAATGGTTGTGTAGAATGCCATTGCACCCTAACAGTACCATTCCGTATTATTATACACCTGTTCCACTAATACCCTTTCAAGATATAGCAGAAAAATGGTCATGCTTAAATTGCTGCTAAAATGGAAAATTTAACACACAGGGATATTTATGTTGTGGCACGCATCTGTCTGGCAGACACACAAGAGATGGCATACCCAATTTCCTATTGGGTATGCCAGCCGGCACCTGCTGGGCATGAAGGTAATTAACTATTTATATAAACAGTATGGTGTCTCTCAGTAGGTGCCAGGGTTTGGGACTGAGCAGACGTGAGGACGGGGACAGGGACAGACAAAGTTTTATATTTTAATTTAGCAAAATGTAAATATTTTGTACTGAATTTTCAGCAGACTCTGTGCAAGTAAAATAGGGGAAAATATGTCAACTATTGCGACCCAATACACATTGAAACATCATATGATAACAATTCCACAGCAAAAATATCTGAAAATTTTTATTAACAAATGTCTGAGATCTATTTTTTCCAATTAAATGTCTATGGGTGCACTTTGTATATCACTGTATGAAATAAATAACATATGAAACTACAGTTTATTTACATACATTACTATTTTATTTTACATTTTGTTAAACATTATTATAATTATAATATCATACAATATAAAATCCTAATCCTCCTAATTGAGGGTCCTGAGATTTTTAAAAACACATTTGGCAGCAATGCACTCGAATGTACAATGTCTTTCGCATTGCTTTGATGATTATAACATACATTTTTCTATAAATTGTTGCATGGCAGGTATTGTAATTTTTCTAAAATTTGAGATGTTTTATTTTTATTATAAATACTTTTTATATACATACACACGTTATATACGGTTGATATTTGTTATTTATTCTGTTTTAATTATTATTTCTTGTGTCAATGTAAAAATCTTTTGGCATGAATGTCATACCAATACATTCATTTTAAACACTTTTGGGTCTTTGCAAACATTTGAGTTTATCCACAAATGGCTTCCACAACCTAATAACAATTGCAACACACATTTTAACCACAAGTTTATACGTAGAAGCAGGACTAATTTAATACCAAATGCACAAACATTTTCTTTCTCCATGGGCCCTCTGGTGTGGTATACCCAACGGACCTAAAGTTCAGCAAGAAAGTCATGGTCTTACTTGGTTTGCCCAGGAAATACTCAGATTATACCCAAATATATCTGCATTGTAATTTGTAACAAATATCTTAACTTTTTGTTCTCCAATGTTGCTTTGTTCATTTGCTTGAGATCATTTTGTGGTGCGATGGAGCTTCCACTTCCTGTGCTCACTGGGATATCCAAACACTTGGATATTATTTTGCATCCTTTTCCTAATACATGCTTTAATCACTTATCCTTTATCTTTATCCCTATCTTTATTTTTATCCCTATCTTCATCCCTATATTTAGTCTGCTGCGGAGTGCTCTGCTACATTAACTAAGCAACAGGTTGCCACTGCCCACTTCTGATCTCTATCCCACGTTGCCTCAAAAGCGCATAGATTGACAAAATCTCGTTCTCGTGTTACCAGGCAACAATTTATAGAAAAATGTTTGTGCATTTGGTATTAAATTAGTCCCACTTCTACGTATAAACTTGTGGTTAAAATGTGTGTTGCAATTGTTATTAGTTTGTGGAAGCCATTTGTGGATGAACTCAAATGTTTGCAAAGACCCAAAAGTGTTTAAAATGAATGTATTGGTATGAAATTTATGCCAAAAGATTTTTACGTTGACACAAGAAATAATAATTTAAACAGAATAAATAACAAATATCAGCCGTATATAACGTGTGTATGTATATAAAAAGTATTTATAATAAAAATAAAACATCTCAAATTTTAGAAAAATTACAATACCTGCCATGCAACAATTTATAGAAAAATTTATGTTATAATTGAAATATAAGCAAACAGATAAATGAAGCAATGGGAAAGACATTGTACATTCAAGTGCATTCAAGTGCAAGTGCCAAATGTGTTTTTAAAAATCTTAGGACTCTCAATAAGGAATTTTAGGATTTTATATTGTATGAAATATAGAATTATAATAATGTTTAACAAAATGTGACATAGGTGACATTCTTTGATTTAGTATCAATTTTAGAAATGTTTGTTTTTGTTTTTTAAATAATAAAATGTTTTGACAGTTTGTGGAATTTATTGTTTTTCTTTATTGGTCTTTGTGAATAAAGATAAAATCACATAATGTGCAGTGTCTGGCAGCAATTCACAAAATGTTTCCGTGCACCATCTTCCAAAAGACCTTTGCGCCAGCTTTGGATAAAAATGTATCAAATGCCATTGCAATTTAAGTTTGAAGCTGCGAGTGTTTTGCACATTTTACATTGGACTGCATAAAAAATAATTCAACGCTTATGGCTGGCTTTGCTAAAGGCTTTATCCTCCAACCAGGATCTGTCCCAATGATATTGTGTCTTTTAGCAAACAATCAAGAAATAAGTTGCTTCTAAGTAAAGGACATGTTATCAGGATTGCTAGCTACTTCATTCTGCTGCTAGCTAGGCTGGTAAAGTTGTTAGCTAGCTTGCAAACATTTAGCGCAGCAGCAGCATGCTAAAAATGTGCTTTTAGTAATTACCTGAAAGCGTATTACCCTTTGTCTGGACCCAGGAATACTTGCAGCTGGCGGACATTTTTTGGTTGGGGCTTGAATAGCCCAGACCATTTTTCATCTTCTGACCCTGTAGCCCAGAAAAGTCACCTCTCATTGAAGGAAGTTACACTTCCTCAAGTTTAACTTTAATCCAGTGTCAGAGATTCTCCTAAGCACCCTTCTCAGCCCAGCCTTGAAAGCCTGGCCCATATACCAGCAGGTCATCTAAGTACACAAAGCACTCATGTCTAGGTACCCCCTGCAGCACCCACTCCATTAGCTGCTCAAATGTGGCAGGGGCATTGCACAGTCCAAATGACATCATTCAGAACTTCCACAACCTCGTCCCTGTGATGAAAGAAGTTTTAGCCCTTGCATCCGTCATTAAGGCCACCTGCCAACTTTTTCGGTTTAGCGACGAGGTTGAGCCAGGTCCTGAGACTCTTCAATGCAGAAAAGGGGGTATGAATCCTTTCTGGTCAGGCGTCGATATTTGGAACAGAAGCGCCACTTCCCATCCTTCTTTGGCACCATGACTACAGGCAAAGCCCAAAGGCTGACTGACAGGAACCCTGACCTCTTTAAAGAATTCAAACAGGTTTGTGTAGATCATTAAATTAATGTATTTGTGAAATACAGAAAGCAAGCCAGCTAATTTAATTCTAACGCTTGTGGTGTTGTGATCTACGTTAGAACAATAGTATTTGTCTGCATTCCCATTTTTACAGTTGATTTTTTATCAAAAGAACGTGATAATTTCTCCCCTTTTTCCTAAAAAGCATGGTTTATAAAATAATACCATGATATCATTCTGTGATAATATATGAATTGTGTTTACTGCACCTAGAGTCATGATTGTATCCTTTTTTTTGGGGTGATATCTAAGAGATATCATGTATCATGAAACTGAACCAGTCTTGTATCAAAGTTTAAAATTCTGTTATCGTGACAATCCAATTACAGACTGTATACTGGTTGCCGGAAAAGGATCACACATTGTGGCCAGCATCAGTCTGTATAGTTCCTCTGGGTAACATGAGAACACCTGTGCCTACATCCAATTGATTTTCGGTCTCCCTCAAGAAATTCAGCATCAAGATGTACGGTTCTTGGACGTAAGCCCCTCAAACTGGATGGCAGAAATCCCAATCAGCTAGTATTATTTCTAGCATGGCCCAGCCTTGCATCTGGGCATAGTCCCTGGTCACAGTCATTAGATGAACTCTGGTGGGATGGAGCCTAATCCCTTCTGGGAGCACACATTTGATGTACAAGGATAACTGTGGACCAAGTCACCACAAGGTCACTGAAGGAGACCCCCCTTCACCTTCAAAGGGACATGGTGGTCAGGCACACCTCAATTATGGGACCCAGTTGTGGTGTAGGGAGCCAATAGGTGGTGGCAACTGGTAGGAGGTTGGAGATAGGATCCAGTTGACCGTATCCCCAGCCAAGTAATTGACCGTGGGCGAAATGCTTGAATCAACTTAGAAAGCATTATAGGTAGGGGATGCTGGTCACACTGGGGGAAATCATCTAGAGTAAATAGCTGGATGATGA
Source organism: Hiodon tergisus (assembly GCA_025775045.1). NCBI lineage: Eukaryota > Metazoa > Chordata > Actinopteri > Hiodontiformes > Hiodontidae > Hiodon > Hiodon tergisus. The sequence continues at coordinate 7,517 of JAOVYW010000985.1, read as the reverse complement.
GATAGTGCTGGCAGTGTGGCATGCCACAGGTATGGCAGTGTGATTTCTATTATGCCCAAGGCAGTTTCCTGGGTTACATCGTAAACTCCAACGGAATCCAATTAATCAGGAAAAACGCTTCATCCTGCCTACGGGCCTCCTGGTACCACTCCTCGTACCACACTAACCCTGGTCCAACATAACTATAGACTTCATTACCAATTTACCCAATTGTCATGGTTACACCATAATTCTAGTGGTTTTCTATGCATGCGGACTACTCCCCTTGAAGTGCCTCCCTACAGTCCTTAATACTGCTGAGGAGCTCTTTTACCAGGTTTTCAGGATATATGATTTGCCTGAAGACATTATTTCCAACAGGGGCCTCATGTTTAGATTGTGGTCTGCCTTTTTTAAATTTCTCATTGTGAATGTTAGTCTCTTCTCAGGTACACCCACAGTCTAACATTCAGACAGAACAAATTGCAGTGACGCACAGGTTTTTGCCCTAGGCAGAGTATGCCCAGAACTTGCTCATCAGTTTGTCCACTGATCTCACTCCCTTCCAGTGTGTTTTAGGGTAACAACCAATGTTGCTCCCGGGGATTGACTGCTGGTGATTGGTTTTCGATGAATGTCGCTTATGTCTACTTTCAGCGAGCCACAAGCATCCAGAAGTTCCAGACTGACCATCGCCGACAAGTGGCCCCCCAATACCAACTAGGATAGGAGATTTGGCTCTCCACTCGGGACATCCGGCTCCCTTCCAAAAAGGTCAGTACTCTGTTCATTGGTCCCTTTAAGCTTGTGAAACAGATTGATCCTGTCTATTTACTTATTTGTTGCAAAGTCTTGTTTGTAATCCTTAGTAACAGTTCTGAACAGTTTAGTATTTCAAACCTTTTGTGTTTATGCTTACCCCTTTCACTTCTGATTTCTGTATTTTCTATATTGTCCTGTTTACCGGTATACTCTTTACCTGCCTCTGGATTTTGTGTTTGGATCTCCCCATTGGAGTATTCTCAACTCCTGGCATGCAATTCCTGAAAATATTGAGTTCTATCTGCATATTGATGGGCAATATGCTTATTTTTTTGGTTTGTATGAGCTATCTGTGAAGCAGATAGTTATGTCATTGTCCTGAACTTTTTGTGCCTTTCCCACATTAATCATATAATTACAATTGTCTTGAAACCTTTTGGTCCAAATGTGAAATGTTACTTTTGGTTCAAAGCCAGCACAAAAAATAAAAGACGGATTTATAGACATTTATTTATTTATCCCAATGATCAGACACAACAAATCCAAACTATGATTCAACAATAAATAGAGAATTATATATTCTTAGTTGAGGAATTAGCATAAATAATAACTTAATAGACTGACATGTACAAATGCAAGATGCATTTAAGAGGTTGTGTTTCCTGGGCATTCTGCCCTGGGCACTCTGACTTTGCCCCCCATGATCAGATTAGCCATAGCAACATCATTTTTCACTTAGCAAATAAATAACCGTTACGGCAAAACTGTAACCGGCTGTGATTCTATATGTCTGTGGCCTAATTACATAGCTTCTGTTAATATGCACATATCTGGGGGTATGTGCAGTATGTAATTTTCAGGTATACATACATATATACATATTCATTGCAACATTTAAATGATGTGCAATGCTGCAAATATCAACATGCTTAGATAGATAACTGTTAGATAACTGTTTAACTAACCGAAATGATTAAACCCCTAAATGGAACTTCTTTATCATAAAGCAGTGTTTTTTTAAAACATAAGTGCCAGTTTGAAAGCAGTGTTGTGTTTTCTCAATTTTGTGTTTTTGTTTGGTTTACAAATCTTGACTTCCATCCAGCATCGGTGTCCCATCTGTTTCAGCATAGAAATGAAAACAACAGGGTCCCATTGCACAAATAATCCAACACTGTTACAATACAAACAACAAAATAAACAAACTTGTACCTCAGGCAGGAAACATTTAACAATTTCATTCCTAACAATAGTTGATGAGAGTAAATGAAAGGCAACAATAACATATTAAACAAAGACAGTATATATGAAGCATAGTATCTGCAGAAGAAATAATTTAGGTGGAGAGTATGTGTGGTTCCGGCAGCTAAATCTCTGTCTGCTGCTGAACAAGGGAATTCAGTCATTGATGATTCAGGTAACTTCACATAATACCAAATGAATATGGCCATAACACATATAATGAGCATTTGTCTGTAGGGTCAAGTTAGTTAAATAATGTGTTCTGGGATGAATTATCAGAAAATATGTGTTTTTTTGCAAATTTGACACAAAGACGAGGCTCACTCGGATCTAAAACAAAATTTCACTTCAGGCAGGACTGTTTTACTTTGGGGGTATGGACCTTACACTGAGGAAATATAAATCTAACAGAACTTTAATAGAATTTTTGTCACCAATAGACCTTTAATTCAGGTCCCCAAGACAAATTAAAAAATTGAGACCGCTTTTGTCTCCATATAAATACAAACAGGTCAAGGTCCATTGTCATTGGCCTGATTTCCTGGGTGTGTTCACCGCTCTCCGTTTGGCCTGGTAGAAATCTAGGGGGGGTACAGGTTAGAGAAATGCAACTTAATGAGGTACAGTCACACCATACTCACATCCATGTTTATAAAGTTTACAAACTTCCAGCGACTAACTCATAAAATAAAATAAAGTTAGTTTGCCACAAACACATTTTAACCCATAGCTAATAATTTAACATAACTTCATCTTCTGTCTCTCTGTATATCCATTTTTTCACTGTCCTCATCAACTGACCCCAACCTCTCTCTTTTGAACCCCCTCCCACCCCTCACACACACCTGTAATGTTGGTCTGTTTCCTCTTCACTCTGTGGCTCTGTCTCTTCTCTGTTGACTCCTCCAGGCCCTGGTAAAAGTCCCTTTTGGGGGTGCACGGAATGTTCTCAATGCCACTGTGGGACCCTACCACCACTTGGTCTGTGATCTCGCTAAGCCTGCAACCCTCCCTAACTGTGCAAGAGTGGTACAGTGTAGGGACCTTGGTCTCTGAGACAGCCTCCCACTGAAAGTCACCCCCCTGTCGGGGCGTCTCAGTCAGAAAGTCGAAATCCCAGCGGCGGGAGGCATCTTCCAACTCGCTCTGCAGGTGGTCACGGTAGTCCCTCAGAAGTTGCTCATGGTCCACAGCTCCAAATAGGTTCCGTGGTGTCGGGCCACACTTTAGCACAGTTAGACCATGCTTCAGGGTCGACATAATTCGGCACTGGAGGTTGAGAGAGGAACAAAGCTCAAGACTCAGAGTGACCCTCTGGCTCTTCCTCCAGTCAAAGTAATTATTGGTCCTTTGTTCCAAGCCAATACATACTTATTACTTTACTTTCCTATTCTCAAAGTGTAGCCCCTGTGGGCACATGGCCACTCACAATGAATTACATACAAAATTACAATTTAAACCCAGACATATTTGGGGCTTCCCCTAGAATAAAAGTGGAAGTAGAAGAAAACCTCCCTGTGGAATTTACATTCATCAATTCTTCTACTGACATTGAAAGCTAATTTTGATAGAACTTCAGTGGCTCAGGCAACACTGTTCAATGGGCATGAAAAAAGCTATTTTAGTATACCGCCAGTTACAATTTATTACGAAGAAAAATCCACAAATGCAAAAACATCTCTAAATATTTCTTTGTCATAAAATTATGCATTTTAAAAATCAATATATTTTTCAATAAATATTTTCATAAATTCCGCTTCTATACAATGTATTTTTTACAATGTAAGAACTTACTTACCATTCTATAAGTATCGCTGTTTATCCGTCCTTGAATGTGATTTGAACACAGAGTGAAATTAAAGGCGCAAGGATTCAGAAGTGCAACTACTAGCGTTAGCTCCGGACAGATATTTAAAATCCTTGTTTAGTGGGTTGGACTTCAAGAGAGGCGCAGTCGCAGCTCATTGTGACTCCTGAACATGCCTGGGCAAATTCTACAGTTGACAGTGACATGTAAGGGCAAATCTTTTAACACAGCGTCACTGACTCACACAGAGCTCATTTTCAACCAACCCAGCAATCGGTTAGATTACATTTTCAAACGACGGTTACGAAGGTAGAACATGAGAAACTCTGTATTTTAAACCGTTATTCCCAATTTAATTAAAATACAAAAATAAAATAAAAATATTGTATCTCCCCATTTAAATGGTTCTTGCATTTAAACCGCTGAACGAAAGGTTTAATTATTTTATACACTGGTAAAGGTATTGAAATATACCTTTACTGTAAAAACATTTATAATCTATAAATCTGTTTAGTGTGACTTAAGTTATACCTTTATATTAGGGCTGTCAAAGTGCGATTAATTTCAAATGCTTAACGCCGTTATTTTTTTGTCGACAAACGCAATGGTTTTTTTTTTTTGAGCCTTAGAACCATCCATAGTTAAAATACGACTCCACGTTCGTTTGCCGATCGACTGCTTGAAGTTAGACATAGCTTTGCTGATTAAGTAAGCTTGAATGATGGAGAAAGCTGCTAAAGTGCTTTTAAACGGCTAGTTTTATTGCAAAACCCTTACAGATAGGTCTTTGGGAAAAAGCAAGTTCGTGCGCAGGAGGCAAATGGACAAGTCAACGAGCAGCAAGCTAACAAACGCAATAGTGAACCTTCTGATTCAGATTCTTTTGTGTTTCTTTCCATTACAATAAAACAAAGTATCCGTTTAACATAACACACTGCTTTTTAAATGGAAATTTGTTTATTTAGGGCCGAATTTGAGCACATTCAAAAAGTGCGATTAATTACAGAAAATCATGCGATTAACGCGATAAATTATTTTAATAGTTTGACAGCCCTACTTTATATATATTTAATTGTTCTTTTGATTCATTATTTCAATTTAATTTTTACTCAATTCTTTAGGATATCTTCCCCTCCGTAAAAGGGTACTTTTTCTATGGAGTATTTGAAAATTTGTTGGAATAATTCGACAAAAATAAGCCTGACACTGGTCTTGCTTATTCCACTTTGTATTTGCTTTTTATCAGCCACTAGTACAGGATGGCCTCCTGCTTATGCAATACAGACAATTATCCAGGGCATGTCTGCAGCCTCATAGGCATCCAGTCCTAATTTAGGTAGCCCATTTGTTATAGCAATCGTCAAGATTTGCTCCAATGACTGTAATAGGTTGCATAAGAAAACGAAACTAGAAGGAGACAGATAGCGAACATCGGCGAATCCTGAAATATTTGCGCTATAGAATAACGACTAAACAAAATGACGGTTCAAATAAAACATTTTTAAGTTTTTGTCTCATGGTTTTAAATAAATAATAATTCCCATTGCTGTTCTTCATAGTTTTTAAACAATTGAAGGGCAGTAATATTAGCAGGTACATTTTTTAATTAAGCAAAGTAAACTGTTCTCCTTGCTACAAAAAAATCGTCAATATTACATCAGACAAATGGGCAATCCAGCAAGAGACAAATTCAACAGATAGTCGTGAAAAAGAGTAGTCGCGTTAAATAGGCTAAGGGACCAATGACATGGTGATGACATTAGACCCCGCCCCAATTTAAACCTTCCACATGAGTTGAAAACTCGTTTGCGAGCTGGCCAGATTCGAAATGATTTTTCTTCCGTACTTTCGCCCATGACTGTAAGTAATCACAGCCATAATACAGTACAAAATTGCCTTTAAATAATTAAACTGTAAATAAATGCCTTCAACGTAATTAAACTGTACTAAAGTGCCATTATTATTGTTATTATTTTACTGGTTCTATATTATTATTCTTTATAACTCGTTATTTCTATAGTCAGCATAGTGATTGTTAAATACCTTTTTATAATAATGTCCATGGATGTGGTAGCCTAGATTAATTAGGGAGATCAATTCAACAGAACGTCGGAAAAAGAGCAGCCTCTTGATTGGGGAGAGGTACTGATGACATAGTTTAAACATAATTCAACTTTCCGTGTGAACTCAAAACTCTTGTGTGCCAGCTCGTTAAATTCGAAAGGAGTTGTTATATTTAGAGTATTGTATGTTCGATGTTACAGGGGTGACGTAATGGGGAACTGTTGGAAATCGGGCGATGGTTCCTGGGGGGCAGTTTTGACTAGGGACACAGTGCTATGGTTTTGGTGAAAGAAGCACATGTTAGTGAGTGTCTTGTTCTGACACCTAATAAACAACAACGTTTATAAGTATATGAGTCTTGCGTCCTACCTGACACAACATTTGATGATGAGGATGGCTGATTGTTCGTTACCTCCACTGGCATCCTTCCTGTCTGTCCCAGGTGATCCTACAGTCCCATGGCGCCGGTGGTATCAATCCTTCCAAACTTACTTAATAGCGTTGGGTTTACAAGAGGTGGCGGATGCATGGCAGAGAGCCATTCTTTTACATTGCTTGGGCGCAGAAGGGCAGGGCATTTTTTCTTATTAATTAATTAATCCGGGATCAGTTAATTGAAAAGATGTCTTGTGCTCAACTTCGGGAGCACCTGTTATTAGAATCTGACGACTTATCGTTGGGGAAAGTCGTGGATATCGGGAAGCAAGTGGAAGCTGCATTAGCGGCTGCTTGTAAACTAGCCGGCTCCTCAACTCGCTTTCGGTTGACATACCAGCACCTGTACAAAACGTGCAAAATACTTCTCCATCACATCCCAAGTGGTGCACTAATTGTGGGTCACTCAGGCATCCCACTCATTCCCCTGAGTGCCCAGCGTTGTAGGAAATGCCAAAAATAGAATCACTTTGCCTGGTGGTGCAGCTCAGCGCCCAGCTCACCAGCTACTACTTCCGACGCTGCAACTTCATCACCAGTAGCAATCAACTCGGTGTCCCAGTCAGCCAGCCCCTTTTAAAACTGTGGTTTAAAAAAAAAATATTCCACTGCTGGTTGATACTGGCGCCACGGTCTCCCTCATAAATAAGACAACTTATGATAGTTTCTTTTCACACATACCCTTACAGCAGACTTCAGTTACTCTCTCTGGTTATGGCCACTACTCCATTGCTGTGCTGGGCACTGTCTGCCTTTCCGTGCGGTACAAAAACCACTGCCCCTTCAATTTTCTACATCACTGCGACTGGTGCCAATTTCATGGGCGCCTTCACTTTCGGCTGTCTGATTCCGTCCGGTGATGCGGACGTCCTGCGTGTAACAACCACCTGGCACCACACGTTCCCTGCACTGTTTACAGGCCTGGGGTGCATCACAGACTTTGTACACCAGCCCTCAGTCAACGCGGCTGTCACCCAGTCATCTAACCCCTGTGGAGAGTGCCTTTGTCCCTCCAAGACCAGGTCATGGTGGAACTACAGCGCCTCCTCGACTCGGACATCATCGAATCCATCACCGCCTCCCCTTGGATTTCGAACCTGGTCATCGCTCCCAAAAAATCTGGAGAACTGCGTCTTTGTATGGACCTCCGGGCAGTCAACAAAGCCATCATTCCCGATAAATACCCCCTGCCCACCGCTGAAGAACTCACCACGCATTTCCATGGCTC
>JAOVYW010000984.1:0-16853 GCA_025775045.1 Hiodon tergisus | reverse complement strand
TCACATTTTATGACAAATTTATTCAGAAAACCATGAAATTCCAAAAGGTTCACATACTTTTTCTTGCCACTGTATCTCAATTGACCTAGATAGATACCTGAAAAATATGATACACCTATGGTAACACCTTATGGCTAAATACTGGACAAGGGAAGCGTAATACTAAAATTAATTCTCTGGTCGACATGAGCTATTTAGACAAATGTTTAATGTGGTTAGAAAATACTTGGTTTTTCTAATCTTTGCATGCAGAACAGCAACCTTAGTCAGTTTGGAGAAAGTGGCTTCTGTTAATTGCTCTCCGGCAAATCAATTACACTCAAATAACACAGTCAAAAGACTGTGACAATCTAACTAACCAACCCATTATCAGGTTCTGATTCAGATCCATCAGAGAACAGATCAGAGAGAGGGGTTAGGGGAAAAAATTAATAAATCAAAATCACAATATTTATTACAAAATAGTTAATTAAAACACAGACCCTCTTTTTCCTTCCCTTTTACCTTTCTCCACATCTCCTACCCTAGGTGACCAAACAGGAATTTACACTTTGGTTAGATAAGTGCGCTCACACTTCCTGACACTCATGTATGCCGAATTCGCCATACGCCCACACCCAGCTAAGTAGCATCACTGCCCACAGATTACTCTCATTATACAGCAACACTGGTACCCGTGAAAAAAAACATGGAAAAACGCTCTGCGGGGTGAATGATGCCAAAAGTCTCCCCTGCTTCTTCTCACTCCTCTCCCTGCAATACCCAACACGCAAATTAAACGAACAATTCCGCGACTCCTTCTCGCCCTACTGGGTCTCAAAGCAGGCGTGTTCCATTCTTCCTTACTCAGGCTGCTTAGCAACACCAATGGCCTGACTCTCCAACGATTGAAGACACCTGCTACTTGTTTGTTTTCCCCCTACGGAATTACGTACCAATTAGCCATTCATTGCACTCAGTGATTTTGCAATTTGAGTCTGTAGCAAGACCTACATTGTCAGTGTAGACATCACTTTGCAGTGATGTGATAATGTTTCTATAACATTGCAGTTATTACAATGTTGCTCCAACATAAAAGGTACATGAGAATAGTATGTTTTATTCATCATTATTTCATCAGTTCTGTGCTTTAATGTGTTTCAGAAAATTATTACCTGCTTAATAAGTTTTTTTACCATTTTAAAAGGAAAGGCAAAAATTAGCAATTAGCTGCTGCTGTGAATTGATAAATTGCATATTGTATTTTAGCAGACAAGCATAACAAGGTATTTGAGTTTAATTATGGAAATCTGTAAATTAACCAATATCACTATGGGGAAGCTTCAGGTAGAAGCTGTGATTTGAATCATCATATGAGTGGATTAAAGAGCAGGAGTCAGAGAGGAATACCATCACCTCTGTCAAATCATCTTTCGTCTCTACATGCTGGTGTGAATCATTCCAGATTTTTTTAATGTGTTGGATTAGGCATTCATTACTCAGCTCCATTCTGTTCCAGAGATGATAGCGACAAATATGCAGCAGCATAATTGCCAGGAATTAGCTATCCTGTCATTTTGGAAGCCTGCCAAGTTTATGCTGAAGCCGTTCTTGATTTAATGCAATGTAACAAATATTAAGCCCTTAAGAAATAGTTTGCAGGGAAGACAGTTCATCTATGTTATATCAAATAACCATCTGTAAATCTACTCGGTGTGGAACATCTGCCTGGAATTCTTTGTAACTCAAATGGGAAGTATAATGCTACTCATCCACATTGAAATATAAATCTTTCAGCAAAAATCGATCAGTACCTAGTGTCAGATGCAACAACATGCACAGCCCCTTCTTTGCCAGTTTCATTTCCGTGAAAGAACAGCCCATTACTCATTTACCCTAAGGGCTTTGCGTGCAAGCGAAAAATACTGAAAGATAGCTGGGGCAATGGAAACATACCAGATTCTTACGGCTCTTTTTGAATTATACTTACTCTGGGTCATGCTAAATTTACCGGGTGGCTTTGTCACTTGCATGTGTGGGAGTGGAGCGGGTGCCAGGAGCCGCTGCAACACTTGCACGGAACAATACCCTGTTCAACTTTATCTTTCAGGGGTGACAGGCTAGGATCTTCGTGCACCAAGTGTCTCCTCCCCTCGTCCAAGATCCCAGATAAATAAATGCAGTCATTATCTTGGAGAGCTGCCAGGAGACATTAAGTTGTCTCTTTGGGTCAAATCTTTATCGTGGGAGAGGTCACATATACTCAGAGAGCATGAATCAATAACTCACGGAGGACAGAAATTCACAGCAGGTTACCTAAATCACTGGCACCTTGAACAAGGCAGTGTCCTGCTGAGTAGTACATACATATGCTTTGGGAAACAACCAGACTTATATTGTGACGTCTCCATGGGGGTATACAACGCTTTACAAAGTTTTACACGTCTGAAATCAAGCAGTGAACATAATAACAAATGACAATATTCTTCAATTCAAGGCATGTGCAGCATGAAGTGCAAGGCTATTCCCACTCCTCATAAGGTCCAAGAGTAAAGGAAGGTCATAAACCCACAGCTGTCGGTAGGGTGGGTTGGGGGGATCTGATATCAGCCTTCATATTCATCCATATTCTAAATCAAATATTTCCTGTTTGTTTATTGCCCCATTCAAACAACTAATTATGCAGTGGAATCTATTTCAAAGTCTCTCTTTCCTGTTGATCAAAATAAGAAATATCTTACAAAAAAGCCTCCTGCTTGGCATCACCAAAATGTATATGTTTGAGATTAACAAGGAAACGCAATCATGGCCATGAACTTTGTGAAGTGAAATCATGTGAGAAAAAGGCGTTATCTCTCTCTTCCTGTGGCCATCTGACATGACGTATCACCGGCAGATGCCAGCCTCCACGGCCTGTGCTTTATTTTCTGATAAATATCAGAACAATGTTGTTAGACTGTTTGGAAGATATTATAAATTGGCCCATGTTTCATTCTAATCTTGTATATGCTGGAGAGGATTAATCGGTGGCGCTCTTATATAAGTGTATAACAGGATTTATATTGCTATTAAGAAGGAAACCTGTTAGGGAGAGAGACAGATAAAGGCTGATGATGAAGGCCTCCCTAAAACTGGGTTCATTCCACCCCCCATCCACATTTAAATATTTTCCTTTCCTTTGTCAGACAGACACAGATCCACACTGTCATGCAACCACATGCTCCTGTCTGTGGGGCTATTTAAATGGCACAGCAATCACAGTAATCACATGCATAGACTCTCCAGGTGAATGGTCCCATTTATCTTTTGGGGGATGGTTTAATGCTCCCAAAGAGCCTTCCACCCCTGATTATTTAAACACCAGTTGGCACTTACACAGTGTGAGCAGATGCACTAATATTAATTTTACTTTTTTTTTTACAGTCCGAGCTTTGCAGTAATCGGCTATGATGGAAGAAAAGCGATTTGATATTTTTTTCATTACCACAAACATACATGCACATACATCCCTTGTGTCAGGTTCTGGTCGACCCTCACCAGGTCATGTGATCAATCGTCATCAGCTAGACTTTTCCCAAGAGGCTACCTATGATTACACTCTGAGAAACGATGGACCTGAAGACTCTTAGGAATCTTGAAGACCAGATGGATGTTTTTCTTACTGTATACATATATATCGTTTTAATACTACCATGAATAACACAATGATTCTCCCCAGTGAGATTGGTTCAAACTTTGATAGAAATGAAAGAAAACGTCCCTTTACGCTAATACTTAGCACTAAAAAAAAAAAATGTACGTTCATCCAGAACTGACAATGCCCTTCCAGAGTTTACCTATATCACTCCAGGATGACAATGTGCCTCCTCGTCCAAAACCTAGAATTGGCCCTGTAAGGCTAAGAATTTCCCTATGTCTCTGAGGCAATGATCTGAGACTGAGGATGGAAATATACACTGTACATAAGTTAAACTGTGTGCATTCTTTATGCCTTCTCTTATTAGAATCAAATGTACCAGTCAGTACAGAGTTTTTTAAAATTTTTATTTTTTGCCATTTCAAGAAGCCAAAATTAACTGAACAATTATGGATGAACCACTTTAGATTTCGATTTATTTCATATATAAATTCATAATAATGGACTTGTTCCTATGGTTTACTTATGCGACTAAAAATGACTAAAAATAGCAATTAACCAGACCAGTGTTCATGCTTCAAACTAGGGGGTGTAGATTGTTAGCAAAACCACACACACATACACACACAGCCTAGTTGTGTGAGTACTACTTTTAAATGGAAAGAGTCAGCCAGGTGTCCCTCTCATGCTCAAACAGCCCACAAGACAAGCACGACACAGCCCCCCGCTCCTTGGAGGTGAGCCTGTTTCAATTCCCTATCCATCTCTGGACAGTCATCAGTCATGTGCTCCCCCACCCCCCAGCTTGGCTGTCCATCATTCCTTTCCCCCCAGGTTTGAGGGCATGGGTCCCGGCTGCACACACCTTTTTTTTGGAAATTAATTTAATCTGTGGCCATGTTCATGAGAAACTTTTTTTTTTCATTCCAATATATGTTTCTTTATTTTTATCTTTTTCCCAAATGCTAATAGATTTCTGGACAAGGACAACCTTTGTAATATTTAGAGTTTACTCTGGATAAAACACCAATTTGTCGTCACACAGATGGTTCACAAACAAACTCAGCAACGGTTGTTGGAGACTCATATACTACACTCCCCATCAGTGAAGACCAAGGTGTTCCTGTTTTTGTGTCTCAGCACGACGGAGTCAATGGGGCAGCATAGGTTTCCAACAAAATAAAAATGAAAGGCCTTACCCATGTCCAACATAATTAAACTACCTACACTAAACACTATGTAATTTAAATACTGGGGGAGAGCTTCCTGCTGATATAGATGACAGGATGCTCCACCCCCTCCACCTCCTGGGCCAGCAGGATGAGGGGTCGAATTTGGCCCCCACCTCAGAGGAAGCCCACCTGTACCTGTACCTGTACTGTACCTTTCTCTGCCCAATCGCACATTTGCGATTCGCCATGAGCTCAGCCCCCTCCAAGCACTCAGGACCTGTAAATAAAGATGTCGTCAAAGTAGCCGGAGGGATACTCACAGTGCGGCTGGAGCACACAGTTCATGAGCCTCTGGAAGGTGGCTGGCGCTGAAGCCCAAAAGGCAAAGTGACAAACTGGTGCAAACCGATTGGAGTGGAGAAAATTGTTTTTTTCCTCGGACGTCGGAGACAGGGAAATCTGCCAATAGCCCTTGGTCAAATCCAATGTTGTGTAGAAACAAGTAGTGCTCAGCCGATCCAATAGCTCATCCATCCGAGACATGGGATAAGCATCAAATTTCTACAATACATTGACCATCCTGTAGTCAACACAGAATTTCACCGACCCATCCGGTTTAGGAACTAACACCACTGGACTGCACCAATTGCTGTAGGACTCCTCGATTATCCCTATATCCAACATTTTTCTTTTTCTTGCTCTCTGGAATACAATATGGCCGGGTCCGAACCAAGGTACCCAGCGGGGAATGGATATAGTGTTCGACTATAGCAGAGGGGAAAACACGTCTTCAAACTCACGTACCAGTCCTTGTACCTCTGCGCTCTAGGTTGAGGACAGCTGGTTGTCAAGGGACACCAGGAGAAGAGACATGGACCTAGCCTCTGAAAGTCGTCATCCCGGGACTCTTGAGCCGCCAAGTGGACAGAGTCAGCAGTGTTCCATAATTTCAACAGATTGAGGTGGTAGATTTGTCGTGCTGCCCCTCGGTCAGTGTGTATAACCTCATAGTCAACTTCCCCCATGTGTCGTGTGACCTCAAAGGGCCCTACAGCAAAATTTTGAGGTGGATGTGGGGAGTAAGTCCAGAACCTTATCGCCCGGGTCAAAAGTGCGTAAGTGAGTCCCCCTGTTGTACGCCACACTTTGTCTGCTTTTTTGACCACGAGCAAATTTCATTCAGTCCATGACAAACTGCACTATGTTGTTACTGGGGCTTGGACCCTCATCCCAAGTTTCCTTAATGAGGTCCAACACACCCTGCAGCCGACTGTTGTACAACGTTTAGTGTCTGTGTCATAAATGCTGTGCCCTGGTCTGTGAGAATTTCTTTTTGGAAACCGACATGTGAACATGGACAATAATGCATCCGCAATGCTCTTGGTATCTGCGTTGGAACCAGCAATTGCCAACGCACTTCTTGAGTGTCGGTGTCCGAGTCCACCCGATACAGTTGAACATTCAGACACCGGACGTCAGAAAAGGTGACCGGGGGCTGGGGATCATCAGGATGACTCGCACCCAAGCCTGCCGCAGCGTCGCCTCCTGATCCTGTTCCAGGGGAAAGTCAGCCACACGGGCGAAAGATGGGAGGTTTGTCAGGTCCCTTCCCCAACCAGCTGGTGTCACCCACGCCTCGCGGCCCAGGTCACCCCCCCCTGCAAGGAAGGACCCTCTCCCGGATCATCTTCTGGGTCCTCAGCAGCGACCACCTGCGCCCTCCTGCAGAAGTGCACCATAGCCTACCCAATCATGACCTAAAACCAGCGGGTAGGACCTAAAACCACCAGGCTATGCTTTTGGCCCCTCAAAACAAAATACACACACGCCATCAGATTATATTGCACGTCACCATGAATACTTGCATTTGTTTCCCTGATTCCAGCCTCCCTCATGAAGCCGTTCTCCAGCCTGGCTCCATTCTTGACATCCAGCACCTACGGAGGGATGGCATGCTGTTAAATTATGTTCGTAATTACCGTAATCCTCTGGCACCCCGAATCCTGCACGTATTTGCAAGACTGATGTGTGGCACAGTGCAATACAGAGTTTTATGCCCTAATGATGAGTACTACAAGTGAGTTAACATACAATACAAAAATAAACCTTATAATCAATATACAATATCTGTTCCCGGGGGGGGTTGTTGGAAGAGGTAAGTTTTCAGTTTCCTCTTGAAGGCAAAAGAAACTTCAGATCTTCTGACGTTCTCAGGTAGGGCGTTCCACCATTTGGGTGCAAGTGATGAGAAAAGTCGATGATTTTCAAATCTGTAAAGAAGGGACCACTAGGCCATCTGTCGTGGTTCGGGTGGGTCTGGGGATGTATGGTGAGATTAGCATCCAGAGGTTACAAGGAGCTGATCCAGTTTGCCCAAAAGGGTTATTTTCTATTTAAAAGATGTTAAAGAACCCTCAGCTTCCCTCAATCTGACCTTAACAGAAACTTATTTGTCTGTTGGATGAATTCCACTTTTGAAATCCACTGCTCGGTTTAAACTACTTACACATATACAAAAGCAAGATGTCACTAATGAAGAAAACAATGGGGCATGTCAAATGAAATAAAGTTTAAAAATTAAACTGAAATGAAATTGCAGGTGTAAAAATAAATTCAACTTAATTTTAACTTTATATCAAGTTTATAAAGTTTAAAAATTTTATTTGAATTTTTGTGATTTTTATTAAAGTACTATTTGTATAATATGAGAATAGTTAAAAAATTAATGTGAGGTCAGCGTCGATAATTAATAAATATAGTAGTCCACTGGAGTACCAATAAATGTAATTCTGGTAGCTGTAAGGGATGACCAAGGAGGCACAAGGACTACTGCGCAGGATGCAAATTATTAGGGTTTATTATATACATACACGTGTACAACTATGGACTTCCTTTCTACAGGTCACAATGTCAAACTTCTTCCCCTCCCTACTCTCCTCTGGGCTTTTATCTGGTTGGCCAGTCCCACAACTTAACTGGGAGGGGTCATAAAACCCTCCCCAACAAAAGAGGATTTCCCCACATGGGAAAAGGGGGTGGTAGGTTCCTAATTAATATGGAACCATTTTTAGAACCATTCTGGTTGCGGGACCTCCTTTCAGGCGACACGGCAGCCATGTTACACATCATGACCGGCCACAAACAAATTCGAACAAAGACGTGAGTGCAATGAGAAATCAAAGTCAATAAAGTTATTGGCATAATAAAAGGAACAAAGGCTATGTGTCATTTGTGGTATGTATGTGAAACAAGGTGTATGGTGCATTTGTATTATCTATGTGAAGCAAGGAGTATGGTGCTAGTGAAGGTTAACATGCTTTGAACGTCAGTTAAATTAAATGAGGGATAAAGGAGTGGGTCTTGCTACTGTGCGGATGAGTCATCCGTCACAGTAGCCCAGGGACATTTGGTGGCATATATATATATATACTGTACACACACACACAAAATATGATATGAAATATTAAACACCTTTGAAGAAATTGGGACAGATAAAGCATGGTGAGAAATTAATAAGCATGCATGCAACAGTTTACTTTTTATTATTCATGAATTATATTAGTTAAACCTAGTTATTCTTCTCCAGTTCTGCTTTCTCTTGTATAAGATGACAATAATTATCTTATCTTTTTTGCACACCACAGTGTGAAATGGTGTGTTACTGAGATGAGTGAGAAAAGCAGGTCTACAGCAAAGTATTTATGCCTCAGGATGGCAGTTTTATTGGCAACTCACTCACCACCTAATGCAGGGTCACCGGAGGATTTCCCCATTGTAGGGACTTTGATGATCACACCGATGTGAAGCAGCTGCTTACAGAATATATCATGGCTTCCATGATAGGTAGGCTTAGTAGGCTAAGGCCATAAGTAGGCTTCCAGATTCTCAACAAACTCCAACTATTGGACCTCTGTACAGTCTGCTAGATTAAAAGCAAGCAAGATATCTGTATGGTGATGTATTAAATGTCCATGTATCAAGTAGCAGCTGGAAGTTCTCGTTCCAACTTCTTGATTTTTGCCACATAGCATTTAACCATCTCTGTTCTATTTATTTGATCGTCTTGCACATCTGAAAATGGAGGGTACGGTGTGGTTCTGGTAGGTCAAACTCTGCCCTCTGCTATACCGCACATGCATGGCTCAGTAATTATCGGAAAACACTGTGATTTCTCTCGTTCTGCAGTCGCAGAAACAATTTTTTTCTTTTTTCACCCAAAACCAATAAACTTTAATAAACCAATTTTTTTTTTTTTTTTACTGTAAAATTTAATTATTTACTTCCATGTCATTTGTCATAAATGGAAAGGCATGATTACAAAACCACTGATTAATTATTTAATCCCTTTTTGTGAAGAAAAAAATGCATAATTTAGCTCACAGATCCATTTTGAGTAGAAATAAATCAGTGGTTGGTTAGGTGACTATCTGTGCTGTTTTCAAAATTTGCACCTAAAACAGTGGTTTTGTTTCTGTTTGCCATTCTATTTAAAGCTTGTGCTCTGTCCCTCCAGATGATCAGTGCACGCTGCAGTTTTATTTCATGTTTCATCCCATGAAAGGTACTCAAACATGTACCACTTACCAAAGCACTGCGGAAGACATAAGGATATACCATAATACAATTCTTCTTTCAAAGCCACAAAACCATGCAACAGAGAAATATTATATAATGAATTAGATACATTTTTGGTGCCTTCATGTTTAACTCAGAGGTTATATGTCTTGGCAAACGAAGCAAAAATCAAGTGTGTCCAGTGACTGATCTCAGTAAATGAACTTCTATACATAAATGAATACACTCCGGCTAACACATTGAATAGCATCACTGAGACAAAATGTGTTATTTCACCAGGAGTCAAACTTATGTGAGGAAAAATTTAATTTGAATTTACTGAAAGGATGAATGATTAGTTGCATTGGTTTCTGAGAGCTTGTTGAACCTTATATTATGCTAAGATTTATTACAACGGAAGTGCTTTTTAGGACTTGACAGTCTTTAATCTGAAAATATTCTGTAGCGGTTCAATATGATTTATTTTACCAATCTATTAAAATCCAATTATGAACCATACTAAAATCTGCATTTTTGTTATCTACCTAGAAAATGGTTGCATATGAGCTTACTTCTAATAAAATAAAACTTAAAATGTTTCAGTGCCAGAGATGCATGCATTCTCCTGTTTTAGAATTACATTGTAGCACACATATAAAGTGAATGGCATTACCCCAGGCATGAGCCAGAGATGGGGCTGATTGTTTATACTGCCCCCGAAACTCCTGAGCCCAGGACATGAAATCACCCATCTGGGAACCACTAGGACATTACCAGCCAATGGGTCAAGGTATTTCATGGAATCTGGAGCGTAAAATCAGTTTGTGACACCTAACCAGACCTGCACTAAGAAAGGCTCAGTTAACTCATTTTAGGCATGTAAAGATGCCTTTGGACTCTCTACGTTCCTGCTTGTTCCAGGACGTCTCCCTTGTCCTACACCCTAGCAACAACAACAACGGACACTGTGAAACAGAGACCTGGCTAAATCTACTGTGGGGAGGAGAAAGGAAGTTCTTTTTCATTACATGACAGTGGCACGCTCTCAAGCCGGTGGGGGTTGGGAGACAGACTGATGGACACCTAGATGTTGAGGGTGGGCCACTTCCTCTGATTGAGCCTTGTTGCGCACCTGAGTGTGGTTCTACTAATGTTGATCACGCTCCGGGGCTTTCAATCTAAGACTCTTTAATAGAGCCAGCAAACCAGGCTCAAGGGAAGAGATAGTTGAACTGGAAGAGGCTGGATTGTGTGGCAAGTTATTGTATTTTTTTAATTATTTAAACTGTTTGAGTTAAATTATCCCCAAATAGGGATGTTTTGGTTTATGTGTATAGTTTCGGGGGTGTAACTGACTGGCTAAAGAGGGGCCTTAGGGTAAAGCCTGTGTTTTGGAGCGTAGATATGAGTTCAGTTCTTTGCCATTCAAGTGTATAATTATAGGCCAGATACATGCTCTGACATTACCTTAATTGTAGTGTGTAGGGCATTTGGAGATAACTTGATTTGGACGCTCACAATTGGGTGGGCGCTTAAGTCCTGAGGACATGCTGTGTTGTAGTGGTTGAAGGTAGTTCAAGGGCAATTGTGTGTGTTCGTCTGTATGTGTTTTTCAACTTTGACATATGAAATAAAGATTTTGACTTTTTTCGCTACTTAGTCTGTCCAATGCCCTGCTCTGGGTGGGTGGATTTTGAACTGAGGGCGGGAGTGGATTTGGGGCGGCCTGCAGCTTGTGTCTAAGCAATTATGGCTTCACAACCCTTAATATCTTTATGAAAACTACAAACCTTTCAAATGGTTTGCAAATAAAAGCTCATATCTTAAGGGCCCAAAGCTCAACAAACGCATGTAACTGAGACGCATCTGGACCATGAGTTTTTTTTGGTAACTAAATGACGTGTCTGATTCATTGTGAGAACAACATTAAGCAGATTAAATTTACAAGGGTTTTTTGAATGATAATTCTCCTCAAATGCTGCCTTGATCACTGGGATACAGCTGCTGTCTGCATCCACAGTTATCGCACTGTTACCTTGACACTATTTATATTTATGAACTTGCTAATGAGGCAAAGCTGACCCTGCTGGTGACTTCACTGGATAAACCGTGGAGAGGGAAAACATTAGTGTCAATCTTAATACCGCTCGGCGGATTTTCCCCCCCACAAATTAGCCGCAAATGACCGAACATATATCTTTATTAAATTCTGTGTGCTCACAGGTTGTGAGGTCCTGAGTTTACTATTTTTCAGTGTATGGCTTTTTAACTTTTGCAAAAAACAAAACAAAACAAAAAAAATAATCTGCAGCCCGACCATAGTGAAAACAGAGTAAAAAACAGAGGTGATCTTTAATGCTTTAATGAAGCCTTACCATTTCATTTTTCTCGATTGGGGATTTTGTTTTGTTTATTTGTTTATTGGGTAAATTGTACTTGTATTAAATGAGTGTCCTATCACTTGAGGCTCCAGCAAAATTCCAGGGCAAAATTAATTTTCAACTGACTCTAACGTTGAACGGCAGCTTAATCTTCATCTCTCAAAAGTGGCCTACATTTTGCAAGGAAGTCCACTGTAATCTTGGTGTCGTTCCGACAGTGCATTCCTATACTCCTTCACACCTGGATATGCACACATTTCCTATAAACTTCTCATTATAAAGATACCATAGTAATGATATTTTATATACTTTTCAGTAGCATGCCTGGAGCATGCCTGCTCCGGAGATGGGCAGAGACGGGTGTTTTGGTGATGCCTTTTATTTCCCATTAAATCATTAATTGAACACAAACAATAAAACAAGCAATTCAAAGAAGGAAACCCCTTTCAGGGAACCCCAAAAGAAACCGCTTTTTAGCTCTAAAACATTAACACACCAAAAACAACCAGTTGCCACACAGACATCCAGTCTAACCTTCTTCAAACCTTCCTCATATATGCCGCCCTTTGCTGGGTTTTTAAAAGACCTTTAATTGTTGCCACCTGAGTGCAGTTACCAGTAGTGTATACAATGTTTGTCTATATTTCGCAGATTAATATATAATCATCTGGTAACATGAAATGGGTTTAGAACATTTGATATGCATTGTGCTCTTTTTCATGAACTCATGAAAAAGGCTTTTTTGAGTTGTTCTTATCAATCAATATTAATGATGAAACTTGGGCACAGTATTGGTTGACATAGTCAAGGCCTGCATTGCCTGTAGCCTGGAACTGAGTTCACAAAATCCACATCAAGTTACTAAGATTTAACTGGAGGAAAAATAAAAGCCCTCAACACATTGAGGACTGGGTGTTCCACTGCTAACACGCATTGTAGACTATTGTATGTTTTTAAATAGGTTTAGTAATAGCTTAATGGACACATATAATTATTTATTGTGTAATCCACCAGAGAATTATGCTGGGAAACAGAAGGACCTTCATAGGTACCGGATCTATGCCTATTGAAATCAACATAGATCACTAGATCTGCCAAGCATAGTAAATGCTAGTTAAAACCCTGTGACACCTGGTACTCTGAGATCTGAACCAGTAGCAGCCTAGCAGAAATTTTACTGAAATGTTTAGAGTGGTATTGGAACACTGAAGGCTTTCTCTAGTACCAGTTCTCCCTTTCTCATGGCATTATTTTTTGATTGATACACAGTTGTGTTAGAGTCACTTCAATCCTGCATGTGCTAGAATTAAAAGCTTTCATCTTAAGTACATTGTTCAGAAGCACTAAACACATACCTGACTTGATATTTAAATCACAACCCAAATGCAGGATTGATTGTGTGGTTAGTGACAGTCATTTAAAAGTTTGCCTCCACAGCAAAAAGAGAATCATGTCAAATATTTGCAGATGATTACTCATTTATTACTCATGTTGAAAATGCAGGCAGAAAAACAAAATTAGCATAATGCTAAAAGGGTTGAGATTTTATCTTTTTTTATATACTATTTTTACTGGTCAGGGAGTATGGAATGAGTGGGAATTTGCTGAAAGGTGTAATAACTCTGTAGTCACCCTGGTTATTTTGTTTTTGATATTTTGTCTTGCCTAAGAAAAGAAAACAATTTAATGTCATGCAGAGATCAGAGTGCCGTTTTTTAGTTCCCTGTATACAGAGGTTAAGCAGCTTGTGACATTTAAATTAAAGATATTTTAGTTCTTTCAGTCGTTGTGAATAGCCACATGTCACTCAAAGCATGAACAAAGTTCTATAACGAGCCCTATTATAATATTGAATAGTTAAGGTTGTCTTAAAAGTAATAAGATTAAAGTAATATGTTGGTGCACTGGCGAAACTAGTTCTAAAAAAAATATTAAAACAATTGATTTGTTCATAAGAAATGGTTAACATTACTGTATCATAGTTCACCACAGATTTGTTCACTATAGATTGCAAAAACCTTGCATTTCTAATTTAACACATTAAATGAAAGTCTATCTATGTGCCCCACCTTGTTATCCAGGGCGATTAAAGGATTCATAACAATCCAAGGTGAAACCCAATTAATCCACACTTGTCTATGATGTATATAGCCTAAATATTTTTGAAATCCATTAAAACATTAACAAGGTTTGCTCATCAGAAAACGGTTTAACATACAATCTGTTACGTTTGATGTATTCTTGGTAGATTCAGTTTAAAGCTACATTTATTTAAAAAAACGTTAAAGTCATTAAGCATTTTTCTGGGGAAAAATAAATTACCAATAAATACATTTAGAATTCCAATTAATAATTGTATTCACTTATATTAAGGGTGAAGGTGTAAATTCTTTGAA
The DNA here is from genome assembly GCA_025775045.1 of Hiodon tergisus. NCBI lineage: Eukaryota > Metazoa > Chordata > Actinopteri > Hiodontiformes > Hiodontidae > Hiodon > Hiodon tergisus. Next base: position 2,734 of record JAOVYW010000984.1, on the reverse strand, counting down.
TAGTGGAAAGATTACTTAAATCAATGTTTAAATTAAATTAATAGACAACCATTAAATGGTCCATTAAATTTTACAAATATAAATATTGAACGTGTGACAATTTACTTTTCCTTGTCTTATGAAAGTACAACTGCTATGTGCGCCACTGAGGAAATTTTGTGGGAGTTTTTTCCTATTCTAGCAGACCAGAGAATTTACTTTTTGTATGTAAGTAAATACGACTCCCAGAGTTCATTTTCAGATTATGAGTCTCACTCTATTTTTGCAGGTGATCAACAATGTCACATAGCAGCATAATTTGATTTCTCTACTAATTCAGATAAGAATGACATGGGGCCACTTTGACAATCAAGGTAATAGACTAAATTATATTCGGAAAATGTCTCTGGATGCAAAAAAAAAATAATTCAGTTTTTTTGTCACTACTTTGCTTTTGTTGTTTTGTTGATGATACACAAAACAAAGTAAAATACCCAAAAAACTAAACACAACAACAACAACAAAACACCTAACTGAAAGAACGGAATGTTTTAAAACATACAACCAGATATGTGTTTCTTTAAATCATCCAAAGTACCATTCAAAGTATAAATAAATATGTCTAAATAAATATATCAATACTGAGTTCTGCATATGTAATCATGAAATGTAAACGGATGAAAAAACTAAATTTTATATATGGTAATAGCTATATTTAACTGCTCAAATAAATACAATTTTCTTCTTTCTATACAAAAGGTCTTAAATAATTTCCTAGAGAAGCATCTTAGCATCCCTAGGAAATGGCCCTTTCGGTTTAAGAGAGCCAACATTTTTAACATTGGGATCTCCTATATCAGTAGGTTAAAGTTCAGGTTAAACATAGCTAACTTTGATAAATGCCACGGTGTTGCCAGTGTTAATATTCAGGTTTTCTGTGTTGTTGGTTTGAGTGCCTGTAGGAGAAGTCTCATTGCTTTGCCACTTCGTTCTCTTTCTCTTTAAATTTAAAAAGAGATGTGATTTGCTTGATTACTTACTGAGAATATCTTTTTCAGCACTGCTGGGATATTTATTTTTCTCCCAGTTCATTAAAATATAATGTATTTGACATTGTCAACATCAACCAGAGTCAATTATTAATTGAAGTATAATTAACGTTTGACCTGCTCCCTCATACTTTGATTTATCAATGTGTTTGTGTTATCTTTCAACTACCTATATGGGTTAAAATAAATTAAAATGACCCTTGACTTCTTGACAGTGACACTGAGTGTGGGTTGCCCCCTCTCTCGGTGTGGGCCCCCCTACATCGTAGGGATTGCGAGATCTTTTGCTATACCACTGCATTCACCAAAAGAAGCTGAACAAAACTCACATGGTGGGTGGCATGTTAGAAAAATTATAAGATAACCAAGACAATGTTACATGCATATTTATTGTAAAGACATACATGTTGGTGCAGTGGAGGTTGATCAGGTAAGTCCCATATAGCTATTATTTATCAAATCTAACAAACTGTTTTAAAATTAAGTGGAGGGATAGTTCAGCCTCTGAGTGATCACTCAGAGTGTGGATCATTGGTCTGATTAATGGAAAAGGTCAAAGGTTATCTTTAAGTAAGAGTGACACCTGCAAAAGTATGTTAAACCGCTTAACCAAATTATTCTAAAACTAAAACAGGTTACATTAAACTTTTGTCAGGAAAAACATTTTAATATTTTCACACCGAAGACATAAAGGTTAACTAATACAAAGCTTATTGCTTTCCAAATCAACTAAAGCAAATAACACTTGTGTACATTATGACAGAGAAGGGCTGTGTGAGCTTTAAAACAAAACAGAAATGATGCAGAGGTTACTGGAGCTAGTTAACTCACACATAGAAGAACATTTAACCCTTCTGTTATGTTAAGAATAACAGCTGTAATGTCAGGGGGTCAAATTAGACTCAGAAGATGAATCCCAACATAACTCAGAATTTACATATGTAACAGTGTTAAAAGTTGCTGTTGAAAATTTGCCATTAGTTATCATTGTCCCTGTGTATTTGCATACATTTGCTTAGCTTACATAGCTTTGAGTTGCTGCATGATCCACAGCAGAAACCACATATTCCCTGCTGTTGGTAAGTTGTGCGGATGATTGCTCTGCTATAAAGAATGTATTATGTTAGTTTTCAAGTATGAGTTAAATCGCACAAGAGTGTATTTCTTTCATCTGTCATCATTCCGATTCTGTTAGTCGAGTCTGAAGTGTGATATTTGTGATGATAAACCGAGAGTATTTAACTGTGTGATTAGCCTGTCTCTGAACTTCAGAATTCTGTTTATTTGATCTTTTTAATATTAATGAGCAACATCGGGCCACTGAATGTTAATCAGCCTTTGGTTGTGTTTTATGTGGTTATATCAGTGTTCTGTGCAAAAACGCTAATTGAACTTGACTCATGTAGCACATGTAGTTCACTCGCATGTGCAGAGATGTGTGGCCACTATTACGGAGTCAAAGGGTTGGGTTTTTACTGGTTTCTGTGTTGTATCTATATAATATTGTAACGTTTTTCGGAGTGCTACTACTCTGCTGGGTTCAAGCAGACACCAATTCAGACACCAATTCAACAGAAAGACGTGCTCTTTATTTACACATGAGCTTACGACTGGCAGTGAAATGAACTAACAACACAAAGGAAAACGCAGAAAGCCCTCACACAAACAAGTAAACCAGCCCACGGTGAGGGAACTAAATCATAACC